>PVJS01025357.1:0-27926 GCA_004027185.1 Glis glis
ACGGATTTAACAGGAATAGAATGGCACAAGGTTTAATTACCAGGGAAATAAAGCAATCACAAAGTGGAACTGGCACGGCTGCCACACTAACACGAAGAGAACCGCTAGCTACACAGAGATTGGAAAACCCGCGGGTACACACAGTGACACTGTACACTACCTGCGCGCCGACCACCGGCTGCTCGGAGCCTCTAGCTACGGGGAGAGAAAAGCATCCCAGAGATTTAACCCCCAAAACCTTCTGGCTGATTCTTGACAGTCTTCATTCTGTCGCTGTGTATACATGACTCTTCCAAATTTAGCTTCTGAAGTCCAAGTTGCTTAACTGAATGCATCACCGTTCCTGAACAGCTCATTTCCAACTTTCTTTGCATTTCGTTGAACAGAACAGTCCAACATGAACACAGGCTCTCTTCCGCTGGCGCTGTGGTATTTGCAGTCCACAAGGGAACAGTGTTTGTGTGGCATTCTTATGGAGCTCTGTCCTCTTCTGGCATCCGCTCATGTCCCAGTGGCTCACATGGATGGCCCTAGCACTACCTGCGCTGCCTCAGTCAAACACCACACAGTTAAGGTACTGCCCGATATCACAAGATCTGTTCCGTGGAGGGCAGAGCGAACGGCCCGGAGAGCACGCATGTGCTTCCCATAATGTTTAAATACCGTTTCGGTCCGAGGCGGCACAAGACCGTCTCATCTCACCAATACGTTTGGCAACAAGGAAGTGACCACTTTCACAGATCTGGTGATACGGCTGGGTTTCCAATCTCTATGATCCTGGTATGTTCTGGATTGTAAACCTTTAGAACATGTACACTATAGTACGGCAACTTTTAAAAATTAAAGTATTTAAAGAGGGTGGGAAACTAGAATGGCTCCAAACCCCTGCTGCTAAGTTTTTCATTGAACAGTACCTGGCTCCAGAGATGGCTCCTCAATTTCCTGCAACAGAAAAACACAAATAAGGCTGTGCCAGATGGACGGAACCTACACCTGATCCACACCAAAACACTAAGAAGGAAAGCTGTAGAACATCGATGAAACCACACAGCTGACGGGGCCCGTCTAAGAAGCTCACGGACAGCTGGCACCCCCTTGCTCAGCCCCAGCCCACACCCGTCTCCTCTTAAAAAGACCTGGCTCGTTCGTCTGGTTCCCCCAGAGCCTGGGAACATCTTGCCTGTCATGGTGCAGGACTAACTATACTCATGTCTCTCCCCTCGGGACCGAACCCTCCAGTTCAAGAGAGCAGGGTTTCAGCTGGGTGTGGTGGTGCACACCTGTAATCCCAGTACTTGGGGGGCTGAGACAGGATGATCAAAGGTTCGAGACCAGCCTCAGCAATTTGGAAAGACCCTAGTTCAAAGTAAAAGATAAAAAGGGCTGGAGGTGTAGCTCGGAGGGCGTTTTCCCCTGGGTTCAATCCCCAGTACCAAAAACAAGACAAAAAGCAACCAGAGCGCGAGCAGGGCGTCCGTTCTAGTGTCCAACAGCGCCCGATGCCCGGCTCGCAGTCATTTCTCCCCTCATGTAACCCAGAGCCACAAGGCTGAGGGACAACAGGCACAGGTGACGGCATACCAGTCCTGACTTCATGCCATCCATCGTGCCACCCTGCCCCCCTGGGCACCTGCGCATCCTTTTCCCATCAGTGTTGCAGCAGATCAGCTCTAGGCACCGCTGCACAAAGGCCGGCGGACCCACCATGGCCGCCCTTGCCCAGGCTGCTTCGTGTCCTCACCCCCGCGCTGCCCATCGTGCCCCGGCCTCAGCTGGTGGCTCCCCCGCACCCCGGTGCCTCAGTACTTGGCTGCCACCCACTCAGGGCCCCGTGTCTCTGTGCACACAAGACAAACTGCAGCCAACACTGCAGCACGGCCTGGGTCGCAGCAGAACCGCAAGCCACTGTCCTCAGACAGCCCTCGGAGGTCAGCACTACCGCCACCGCGCTTCCTTCACAGGGACTGAGTAACCTGTCCCAGGACACACAGGCCCTGAGGAAGGGCCAGGTGACCCTGCGTCTGTGCTCCTGGCCCTCAGTCCAGGCCTCTTCCGGACTCTGGCGCACAAGGACTTGACACTGGGAACAGGGCCGAGAGAGGGTCAGGACAACCTCACACCCGCTCATCCCGGGCTGGCGAACGCTGCCCGCCCCAGTCTGTGCGTGCCTCCTGCCTCTCTATGAATGGCCGGCCAGTCTGCAGCTCCCACCAGAACTCCCTCGACCCTCACTCCCCGCCCGGTTTCACTGATTTCTAATGTGCTTTTCCTCCATAGGTCCCGCGGGTACTAGGAATGAAGACTCTATGACCAAAGGGAACGATGGATCTCACAGAACGACTCCCCTTGTGAATGTACTCTGGAGGGAACCGAGTATGCTCCCATCTGTCTCTGGGAGGGACTGCGTATCTTCCATTTTGACAAGGGAGACTGATGTAGAGAACTAGCGAAAGTGACAGGACCCGCTCTTCCTTTCTGAGTTAGGAACAGCCGCGTCGCTTCGCAGCTGGAGAGACGTGAGCCCAAGGCCAGCTGGCCGCGCCCGTGTCCTCAGCACAGGCGATGTTAAGAAAGGACGGGCAAAACGTGACTGCCAGTCCACGTCCTCACCAAACCTCCTATTCAAAACCAGACGGCAGCAGCGAAGGGCACTCCAACAACCAACATGGCTGGAGGCTGGGAAACCACTAAAAGGGAACTCAGACTCACACTCACAAAAAGTACATCTATTACTTCTCATCTGATTTGCTCTAACATTCAATATTTACACAGATGGTGGTGAAACGTCATGAAAAGAAACATGGACAGTTCCTGGGGGAAACAAGCCAAAAGAGGGGCGGGACCCCTGGATGACGCCACCTTCCCAGTGGGGCCCAGCACTCCGCCCGTCCCGGGCAGACGGGAGCAGACAGGCCGCCCTCTCCCCAGCCATGAACCACAGGCCGAGCATCCCTAACGAAACGCCCGGACAAACGCGAACCTTCTAGGGCACCCACGTGACACTGAGTGGAACACGCGTGACTTCATGTGGCAGTCACAGTTCAAATACAGGCACACTAAAAACAGTGTCTTTAATGACCTTTCGACTACATATGAGGTGAATATAAAACATCAACCAATGTCCTGTTTAGACTTGGGTCTCCTGTCCATGATACCTCACTACGTATACACAAATATTCCACAACCTGAAATTCAATACTTTTGGTCCCAAATATTTTGCAGAAGGGATGCTCAACCTGTAACAAGAATGTCACAAAACGTGCCCTTCCATCAGCTGCTTGGTAGCCACGGAGCTTTGAGGCAACTATCTGCAGCAAGAGAAGTCCCTGGAAACAGGTGCGCTGGATTTGGGAGAAAGCGGAGAGCGAACCTTGCCATGTGTCAGCTAGGGCTGCCGTGAAAGGTCGGGGGCCGCTTCCAGAAACTGTGGTCTAACCTTTCATTCTCAAATGGGGACATGTAACAATTTACCTGTAATATAGTGAAGTCAGATGATGACGTATCTAAATTGTTTATAGTTTCTTTGTCATCTACCTGTGTGACAAATGGAGAATACAGTTCATTACATCAACAGAAAGGTAAGAGCACATCTGTACAATGAAGAGTTAACGGCCATGAAAATAATTTACGACAAAATATGAATACTGTACAGAATGCAAACAGCATCCCAGCAGGGTTCCGGCTAGAAAAAGAAACGCTATGTGGAAACGGGCAGCTCTAGACAGACGAGGAGACTCGCTGAAATGCCCGCAGTGGGGGTTTTACGAGGCCAAGCAGAAAAGGGACCAGCGCTGGGTAGGGTACACTCCCCAGGGGTCGGAGCGGCTTTTTCAGAAACGGTGTCTAGAGTCAGGCTGCAGGGTGGAGCCTTTGGGCACCCCCCTACACATCTGGATACAGCAGATGCAAGGACTGCTACTCTGGCACCGCCAACAACCTGCCTCTAGCAAAGGCTTCCAAAGCTCTGCGCGGGGACAGGAGCACAGGACGGGCAAGACCCGGGCACCCGTCTATGCCACCCCTGCAGGGGAGGAAGAACTAGAAGCATACCGAGTTTCTCTTCTAGAGAAGGGCTCTCTCCTCCGAGGCAGGGGAGTCCCCAAACACATAGAGGAGATCCAGACGCTTTGAGAATCAAGATAATTCTTTTTTTTTTTTTGCGGTACTGGGGATTGAACCCAGGGGCATTCTACCTCCGAGCTCCACCCCCAGCCCTATTTTTTATTCTTTATTTTGAAACAGGGTGTCACTAAGTTGCGGAGGGCCTCACTAAGTAGCTGAGGCTGGCCGCAAACCCGGATCCTCCTGTCTCAGCCTCCCAAGTACTGGGATGAAAAGCGTGCACCACCACGCCCGGCTGAGAATCAAGATAATTCTGACCATCTGCCAAAGCCCCAAAAGTCCATTTTAGGGGGGACATTTCTCAAACTGTTTGTTTGCTTATTTATTTATTTATTTATTTATTTATTTATTTATGGCACTGAGGATTGAACTCAGAGGAATTCTACCTGAGCTACACCCCCAGCCCTATTTTGGGTTTTTTTTTTTGTGGAACTTGGGATTGAACCCAGGGGCATTCTACCTCCAAGCTACACCCCCAGCCCTATTACTTTATTCTTTATTTTGAAACAGGGTCTCACTAGGTTGATGAGTCTCACTACTTGCTGAGGCTGTCCTCGAACCTGCAATCCTCCTGTCTCAGCCTCCCCAATACTAGGAGTACAAGCATGCACCACCAGGCCTTGCTCTCAGTTTATAATGAGCATATATCAACATCACCATTGCTTGCCTGGGGAAGACACGCTCATGATTAAAAACCTCAAATGATCCAAAAGCCTATCCACCACAGTGTACCCCAACTGCTCCGCCTTCCGCATGGGAGAGTGGTGCACCGAGACCACCCCCTTTCTCTAGGTGCACACACTTAGGAGAGAATAAAGGCCACTTCCAGAGTGAGACGCCCTGTTTCCCATTTTCCTTGTTTTTTCTGTCTCCTGAAAAACATTAATCCTCATATAAGTGAAATTATTTATCTATTTTTTGTGGTACTGGGGATTGAACCCAGGGGCGTTCTACATCTAAGCTATACCCCAGCCCTCCCTATTTTAGGTTTTTATTTTGAAACAGGGTCTCACTAAGTTGCACGGGGCTTCGCTATGTTGCTGAGGCTGGCCGTGAACCTGTGATCCTCCTGCTTCAGCCTCCCAAGTATTGGGATTACAAGCGTGTGCCAGCACGCCCGGGGCTTTAAAAATGTCGAGGTTAGTATTAAGGGTTGACCGCTCCCGGCGCATGTCTATAATCCCAGTACTTGGGAGGCTGAGACCAGAGGATCACAGTCTCAGCAATTCAGTGAGGCTCTCGGCAACTTAGACCATTTCCAAATAAAAAAGGGTTGGTGATATAACTTGCAGGTAGACTGACTCTGGGCTCAATCCCCAGCACCACACCAGACACCCCCCCACACACACACAAAAAGGGTTGACTGCGAGATCTTAACAGGGCAAGATCAACTTTGGACCTCTTCTTATTTCGGTATTTCCAGGTATGCAGGCCCTAACAGAGCAAACCGACTTCCTGCAACAGGAAGGTTTTCAACAGTGTCTCTCAGTGTTTCATGTGAATGAACAGCATGTACTTGTGTGCGTTGAGATACCACACTTTTCAACAGAGCAAGGTATTTTCAGAATCACCTTCACCATTTTCCTACTGAACTAGCATTAAAAGGTCATTCCACCCGGGCGTGGTGGCACACACTTGTAATCAATCCCAATATTTGGGAGGCTAAGACTGGAGGATGTGGGTTCGCGGCCAGCCTCAGCTACTTAGTGAGACCCTGTTTCAAAATAACAAAAACTCGGGCTGGGGGTATAGCTCAGAGTTAGAATGCCCCTGGGTTCCAGCCCCAGCACCAAAAGAAAAAAAGAAGGTCATTCCAACTCTAGCACTCATCATCTGCCACGGCATCCAGGGATGCCGCATTCGGGGTGCATTCCGGGGACACTGCCAAGTTACCTACAGCATGCCCCTGGAGCTGCTCCGGAAGCTCCTTCACGTCGCCCTCGCCCAGCTCCCTGCTGTCGGCCAGGGCCTCGGGGAGGGTGTCGGCGTCGTCCTCCTCTACACAGTCGGCAACGCTGCCATTATCAATCTCGGCTTCATCCAGCACACTGATGTCCATCATGTCAATGTCCTGCAAGTTCTCCAGGCTGGTCTCCACATCCTCCTGCGACAAAACCAAACCAAGCCGTCACGGGCTGGCTGCCGGGCCTCCGCCGAGCTCATCCGAGCTCATCCGCTAACGAGGCTGCACGTACCTGTCCATCCCCGGAATTCTCCTCCAGCCCGTTATCCTCCACGCCCTCTTCTTCTGGTTTACGCCCTGAGGGATGATCATTTACAGCATGAGGTCAATGACGGGCATTTTCCAGAAGCAGTAACCAGCACCTTCAAAGTGCACTCCTCAAACTCCCCTGGCACCCCAGGTTGGGAACAGGGCAGGGCAGACCCCACTCAACCTCTAGGAGAGCAGCGGCTCTGTGCGCAGGAGGTGCGGGACACAGCCTGTCCTGAGCCGCTCTGTGTGTGGGGAGAAGAGCGTCTGAGGCGAGTGCCGCTTCTCGGCCAGGGAGCACACAGCGCGCCCCCACGGAAACAAGGAGGCAGAGCCAAGCCTAGAGGCTGCGCTCCGTCCCCAATGCGGACGGCAGCCTCCCCAGCCGGCTCTGCGCCCGTACCCCGTACTCTGCCTGCTCAGGAGGTTGACAAAGGAGGGTCTGTTGGAATGCCTATAGGCCCAGGAATTCGAGGCCAGTCTGGGTAACATAGCAAGACCCTGTTTCAAAAAGGGAAAAAAAAAAAACCAGTACTTGGGAGGCTGAGACAGGAGGATTGCAGGTTCGCAGCCAGCCTCAACCAGTAAGGCCCTCTGTAACTTAGTGAGAACCTATTTCCAAATGAAAAAAAAAAAAAATAGGGCTGGAGGTATAGCCTGGAGGTAGAATGCCCCTGCGTTCAACACCAGTACCACAAAAAGAAAAATCAAAACAATTCAAAAAGGCCCTACACTGTTCTATCTTCTCCTCACCTGACGTGCTGTGAAATCTTTCCAATACTTTGCACCATTTGAAAGCTAACAAAGATGAACATATAGGCAATTCCCTTTTTTTGGTACTAGGAACTGAACCTAGGAACAAATACCCAGCTATGCCCCCAGCCCTTTTATTTTTATTTCTAAACAGGATCTCACTAGGTTGCTGAGGGGCTTGTTAAGATTCTGAGGCTGCAGCTCTCTCGTTCTCTCTCTCTCTCTCTGTCTCTCCCTGTCTCTCTCTCTCTCTCTCTCTCTCTCTCTCTCTACCTAGTGAGGCCCTCTGCAACTTCGTGAGACCCGGTTTCAAAATAAAGTATAAAAAAATAGGGCCAGGGGTGTAGCGCGGAGGTAGAAGGCCCCTGCGTTCAATCCCTGGTACTGCAAAAAAAAAAAAAAAAACAGATTCTGAGGCTGGCCCGGAACCTGTGATCCTCCTAAGTACTAGGACGACAGGCATGCGTCACTGCGCCGGGCTCAGGCAATTCTTTTTTGCACATAGGTAATTATCATTTTACCACATATTTCTAGAAATGGCATCCCCAGAAAAAAAGAGGATGCACATTTTAAATTTTTCCCCAGTTCACGGAATAGAACCCAGGGCTCTGCATATGTTAAGCAAGTGTCCTGCCACTGAGCCACACTCCTAGCCGGGATGTACTTTTTTTTTTATTTTTTGGTGGTACCGGGGATTGAATCCAGCGTCATTCTACCTCCAGGCTACACCCCCAGCCCTATTTTTTATTCTTTATTTGAAACAGGGTCTCACTAAGTTGTGGAGGGCCTCACTAAGTAGCTGAGGCTGGCCGCGAACCTCCGGTCTCAGCCTCCCAAGTACTGGGATTACAAGCGAGCGCTACCATGCCCGGCTCAGGATATACATTTTTAGGCTTAAAAAGAGGAAAAAAAAAAACCCTCCCACATACCATCAAGACACCCCAGAAGGTTGTTCCAATTTATACAGTTCCATCAACAGCGCATTGACGTGCCAATCTTTCTGAATCTTTGCTAGGCAAAAAAATTACTTTTGACTGAACTTTATCTAATGACTGCTTAGGTTAAGTATTTGCTGTGGATCATCTGTAATTTCGTAAAAAATTCTCTTTGTTTTTGTTGGTGGTGCTGGGGATTGAACCCAGGGGCACTGTACATCCAAGCTACACTCCCGGCCCTATTTTTATTTATTTTGAGACAGGGTATCACTGAGTTGCTGAGGACCTCAAACCTGCAATCCTCCTGTCTCAGCCTCCCAAGTACTGGGATTACAGGAGTGTGCTACTGGTTTCTGTCCAATTTTATTCTAGCTGCAAGACAAATCTAAATAGGTTATCCCAAACTTGCCATCCTTCATACTGTACTTCTCTCCTTCTCAAGAAATGAAATTGGTGCCGTTTAACCCCTCCGCCACTGGGAGGGAACCTGGGGCCTTAAGTATGTACCGCTGGAGCACACCTCCAGCACCCGGAATCAGTTTTTTCACACATGTACACTTCTATGCGGTTATACAAATATGCACATCCTTTACTTCAATAATAAAAGGTTTCCCTAAGTATCTGAAGTAAAAAGCTAGTTTCTTGCTTCCCCACTGTACTATTTTTTTTTCTGGTGGTACTGGAGATTGAACCCAGGGACCCTACCACTGAGCTACATCCTTTATATCTGGAAACAAGGACTTGCTAAATTGCTGAGGGGCTGGCCTCAAACCTGCGACCTTCCGATGTCTGCCCCCATGTACTGGGAGAGCAGGCAGGCACCACTACGTATTTTTCTTTATCTGTGAACTGCCTGCTCACAGGGTTAGCTCTTTGTTAACTGGTTTTATTTCCTTACTGATTTGTAGGAAAATTTAATGTTCTCCAGATATTACTTTTGCATTATTCCATACTGTATTTTCCCGCTGTGCTGTATCTTATTTAGTTTGTCTTTTGTTAACAGAGGTTTAGCACTTTTATGTAGTCAAATTTATTTTTCTTTATAGATTGTCAGGTTTAGTTTTGCTTCAGGATTTTCTTACTACTGTAATTCAAAGTACTGCCCTAGCTGGAAAGACACAAAAATAGAGCTTTTTCCTACCATTAGCCAGCCAATCGTTTCAATATCATTTACTGTAAAATTCCTTAAATTCAGTTAATCATCAAACTTTCTACTATTTGCAGTATCTTTTACTTATTTAATTGGTACTAGGGATTGAACCCATAGGCGTTCTACCTCCAAGCTACACCCCAGCCCTTTTCATTATTTTTTTTTTGTGTGTGTGCAGTACTAGAGATTGAACCCAGGGGCATCCTATGCCTGAGGTATATCCCCAGCATTATCTTTTTATTTTGAAACAGGGTCTCACTACGTTGCTGAGGCTGGCTGCGAACCTGCCATCCTTGTCTCAGCCTCCCAAGTACTAGGATTACAAGCATACGCCACCACGCTCAGCTCTGTTTATATCTTAACAAGAATTTGGCAACACCTTTAGGTTTTTCATTTTCAGATGACACAACTGCCACTTAAAAAAAGTCTGGGAGAGGGCTAGGTTATAGTTCAACCAAAGAACACTTACCCAACCACACTACTGCAAAATTAAATAAATAAAATCCTCAGCAGGGCATGGTGGTGCAGGCTTGTAATCCCAGTGCTTGGGAGGCTAAGCCAGGAGGATTGCAGGTTCACTACCAGCCTCTGCAACTTAGTGAGGACCTCCACAACCTAGCGAGACATTGTTTCAAAATGAAAAATAAAATAGAGCTGGGGGTGTACCTCAGAGGTAAATTGTCCCTGGGTTCTATCCCTAGCATCACAAAACAAACAAACAAACAAACAAACAAACAGACAGACAGACAGACAGACAGCTCGGGAGCCAGGCAGGTAGACTGATCAGGTTAGCCAGGCCCCTTTCTCCCATCTTACAGTGTCTTTGGCTTGCTTCTGATTGCTTTACCATCTGGGCCCAGTGGACTTTACAAACCCAGACCTGACCTATATGGAGTTGACATCAGGAGCTAAGAGTACACCTACATGTCCAGGTCTTGGTTTCTGACACACCGTTCCCATGAGCCAGGGCATCTGAACAATGACTACTTCTGGGAGTGGGGCAGGACAACTACGAGCTGAGGCTGAAGCCTCGACCCTGCAGACCAGGCTGCGGGAACGCTGCGGGTCTGTGGAAGCAGCTCAGCGCCAGGCGGACGGGGCTTCCCTCGGAACAGCTGCACAACACAGTGCCGATTATTAAGACTTACAATCTACTGAATAAAATGAAAATCTCAAAGTCTGCACTAATAGGTGGAGGCAGAAGGACAAGCTATTAAGGCAGAAAACCAAGGAATACATAGAAGGAAAAATAGAATTAGAAAATCGCAGCCGGGAGTGGTGGCGCATGCTTGTAATTCCAGTACTTGGGAGGCTGAGACCGGAGGATCTGGGTTCGCGGCCAGCCTCAGCTACTTAGTGAGGCCTCCGCAACTTAGACCCTGTTTCAAAATAAATAAAAAAAAAATCGGGCTGGGGGTGGAGCTCGGAGGTAGAATGTCCCTGGGTTCAATCCCCAGTACCGCAAAAAAAGAAAAAAGAAAGAAAATCATCATTTGAGCCGGGCATGGTGGCACATGCATGTAATCCCAGTACTTGGGAGGCTGAGACAGGAGGATCACAGGTTTGAGGACAACCTCAGCAATCTAGTGAGACTCTGTTTCCAAACAAAAAATAAAAAGTATAGGGGGAGTAGCTTGGAGGTAGAATGCCCTTGGGTTCAATCCCCGGTACAAAAAATAAATAAATAAATAAGTAAATAAGTAAATAAATAAATAAAAAAGAAAGAAAGAAAAATCGCATGCGGCAGTGGTCACGGCGAGTGAAGCAGCAGGGGCGCCGGCCAAGGGCAGCATGAGCAAGTGCGCAGAGCTTCCAACACGGCAGCTTCTCCACAGACACGAGTGGAAGGGAAGATGGCAACGCAGCCGTGGGAACCTCTCACCACAGCGCTTGGGTCACTCGGCACGGTGGCTCAGCTGGGCCCTGCACAGCCAGCGGCAGCAAGGAGACCACGCGGGGTGGCATCCCTTCTTCTCCTGTGGCACTGGGGAATGAACCCAGGGCTCTACCCCGGAGTCCATCCTGAGCCTTTTTTATACAGGGACAGGCCTAAGTTGTCCAGGTTGGCCTCACACTTGCGATCCTCCTGCCTCAGCCTCCCCAGCAGCTGGGATATGGGTGTACACCACCCACCCCACATTCCTGTTCCTTTGTGGTGCTGGGGACAGAACCCAGGGTCTCACGAGTGCTGGGAAGCGCGCCACAACTGCGCTACATCCCGAGCTCCACGTTAACTTCTTGATTTTGAACACTGTGGTGATGTCATGTTCTTGCTCTTAGGAAGTCCTGCCTCGCCACTTGTTACGGAACAGTTCAGGGAAAGAGACAGAAAGAGAAGGAAGAAGCACACGTGGCACACATTAGGGAATTTGGGTGAACAATACATGGGAATCCCTTGTACTGTCGCTTAACTTTTCTTTAAGTATACACATGTCAAAACAAAACAAAAAACAATACAGCAGACCACAGGATAAGGAAACATTGAAAAAGCAAACAAGTTAGCTGGGCGGGGCGGTACACACCTGCAATCCCAGAACTGGGGAGGCTGAGACGGGAGGATCGCAGGTTAGAGGACGGCTTCGGCAACTTAGTGGACCCTGTTGCAAAATAAAAAATAAAAAGGGCTGGAGGTGTAGCTCAGAGGTAGAACCCAATCTGAGTCCCCTCCCCAGTACCACACAGATACACAAAACAAACAAGTGGCCTTTGCATCTTTATATCCTCAAACACAAAACACACTCATAGTTCACGCTTTGTGACAATGCCACTACAAAGACATTCGCTGTGTTGACAATCACTTTAAGAGTCTGCTGAACACGTTATGGGTATAAAACTATGTTGGAGGAGTGCTGATATTACTTGAAATATACTTTTTAGAATTTCAAACTATTCTGAGTCCATTCTTTCATTCCATAGGTCTCTCTCTGTGTTTTCAGTTAAAAGCTCGATAAACACCTAATAGGGCACTTCAACTTACAGACCTGCCCCGTCAAATGGCAAAATGGATTGTAAAGCTCCAGATTAAAACTAGTTATACCATAGGGGGTGCAGCCACAGAAGAGTTGGTATTTGCATGGTTCTATTTTCCATGATGTTCTAGAACGAGCAAAATAAACTCTGGTCAAAATGTAATCACAAGCGTTTTGTTTTTGCTGGGGTGGGTGGAGTGTGACTGGGAAGGAGTAATCTTCCTGAAGCCAGAAATGTCCCATACTTTGATTCCTACTTATCACCTCACATATGCAAAAATGAGCCCTCAACGTGTTAAACTGCCCAATGTAAAAAACCATGAACAGCAGAACATTACTCTGTAAGACAGGATGACATATTTTTATAATCTTAAAGCAAAGGAGATCCTCCCCTTTTCCCCCTGCGGTACTGGAGATTGAACTCAGGGGCATTCTACCTCGGAGCTACACCCCCAGCCCTTTTTTTCTTTTTCTTTTTTTGCAGTACTGGGAATTGAACCCAGGGGCATTTTACCTCCAAGCTACACCCCAGCCCTATTTTTTATTCTTTTTTATTTTGAAACAGGGTCTCACTAAGTTGCGGAGGGCCGCACTAAGTAGCTGAGGCTGGCCGCGAACCCAGATCCTCCAGTCTCAGCCTCCCAAGTACTGGGATTAGAAGTGTGCGCCACCACGCCCGGCTTCTTTTTATTTTTAAACAGGCTCTCACTAAAAGTTGCTGAGAGCCTACACTGCTGAGGCTGGTGTCGAACCTGCAACTCTCCTGTCTCAGCTTCTCAAGTACTAGGATTACTGGTGTGCATCACCATGATCAGCTAGGGGAAGCTTTTTAACCCCAACAAAATCTAGAAGCCATGCAGAAAAGGTTGATAACCCAACCCATATAAAAGATTATAAAAGACACAATGGCACATGCCTGTAATCCCAGAACTTGGGAAGCTGAGACAGGAGGATTGTAGGTACAAGTCTAGAGTAGGGTAACTACAGAGACCCTGTTACAAAATAAAATATAAAATAGGGCTGGGAGTATACCTCAGAAATAGAACACCCCTGGGTTCAATCCCCAATGCCCCCCACTGAAATAAATAAATAAATAAATAAATAAATTACCCTCAGACCCCCAAATTCTGCTTTCAGTAAGTTACCAAGAACTAAATTCCTCTGTTGGGTACATTGGCACAGCCCTGAAGTGCCAGGTACTTGGAAGGACTATGAAATAAGCCTGGGAAATGTAGCAAGAATCTGTCTCAAAGGAAAGGTATTTCTGGTTCAAGGCCACACTGAAAATTGGAAATGGCAAGTTTAAATTGGGAAAACAAAAAAAAACCAACGCTCTCAACATACTAGAAATAAGGAGCCCGATAGGCTAAACCATGCTACATTGATACAGAGGATTATTATTAGGCTGTTTGTTACCATGGAAAGACGTCCTTGCCATGCTGAGGGATAAACGCAAATTACAGATTCCGTACAGCAGGACCAATTTTTTTTTTTTTGGTACTAGGAGTTGAACCCAGGGGCATTCTACCTCTGAGTTACACCCACAGCCCTTTTTAAAAAAAAAAAAAATTTTTTTCTTGAAACAATGTCTTAAGTTGCTGAGACTGGCCTCAAACCTGGGATCCTCCTGTCTCAGCCTCCCAAGTACTAGGATTACAGGTGTGGGCCACTACGCTGGGCTTACGTAGGCAGTTTTTGAAAGAAACGTGACGATTCTGTGTTGGTAAGGAAGTATTTAAAAGTAAGTTATTTCTGCAAGTCTGAGTAACAAGAGATTCAAGGAGTCCTAAGTGCTCTGCTTAATGCTGAAGGGTCTGGATGAGCAAGGGCTGCGGACAAACCTACAGGACACATGGATACTCCTCCCACCCTCTGCCAGAATCCCCGGGTACCATGGTGACAGAATGAGAAGGCAAAGCTTCCCCAAAGGCTCTCCTGATTCACAGGGTGACCACAGGTCCAAGACACAGCCAACTAAGCAAGGAGCATGGCATATGCTTAAAAATCCTGATACCTTTGCTGGATCTCTTTGATGTTTTCTTGTTTCCTTCGGAGGTAATTTCAATTTCATCAGGATTGCCACCTTCATCTTCAATTGCCTAAGGAGAAGGTAAAAGAAAAGCTGACCAAAAAGTCAACCACAGCCGGGTGCTGTCACGCATGCCTGCAGTCCCAGCCACTTGGGAAGCTGAGGCAGGAGGATCGCTTGTGCCCAGGTGTTTGGGGGCAGCCTGTGCAACACAGCGAGACGCTGTCACGCTGTCAAGCACGAGGACTTTCACGGAATCTGTAGGGGAGGGGGATGCCTGCTACTACCTGCAGGCGCCCTCCCAGCCTGCACCTCTCCTCCCGCTCTACTCTCGGGTGCAGAGGCTCTGGAGGCCTGCCCTCTCCCAGTGCTCAGCCGCACGGTCCTAGGCAGGTTACTACATCACTGCACACTGGCTCGTTTCCTGGACTCTGAGGACTCTACTATCTGTGTAAGGCACCCAACAAACATTATCTGCTTCATCCCATTCCTGAGCCAAAAGAACTTAAGGGAAAGCACATTCTAATTTCCTTTGACCTCACCCAGCAAAACCCTACGTGACTCTCCAGTGACCCCAAGCCGCCACTCCTGTCCTCTGTACAGCGTGGGCAAAGCACTCACTCATGGCTGAGTTCCGACTGTATGTAAGGTACGGGAGCACATACACGCCTGCAATATTTCACCCACGTGTAATCACAAGCACCCACGACTGCCTCCAAGTGTCTCACTCACAATCACCAGGTGGCCCTGCCCCCAAAGATGACACATGGGGCGTGGTGGCACAAGCCTGGCATCTCAGTACTTGGGAGGCTGAGACAGGAGGATTGCAGGTTGGAGGACAGCCTCAGCAATGCAGTGAGACTCTCGGCAACCTAGCAAGACCCCGTTTCAAAACAAAAGTAAAAAGGGCTGAGGGTGTAGCTCAGAGGTAGCATGCTCCTGGGTTCAATTCCCAGCACCACAAGAAACAAAAAGGATAATGACAATAGTTCACACACTCTTATGTACGCTGGCTCGTGAAGCTGTCAATCCCAATCCCAATTTGGTGAACGGCAAGAGGAGGAGGGGGCAGGGCGGGATGCAGAGGGAAGCGCGCCGGGTGCTCAGGGCAGGGTACATACGCTTCCACACACTGCGCCTTGATACGACCTATGCTTGTGATGCACCAACAGCATGTTAAAAAGGAAACGTGGCCGGGCGTGGTGGCGCACGCTTGTCATCTCAGTACCTGAGAGGCTGAGACCGGAGGATCCAGGTTCGCAGCCAGCCTCAGCTACTTAGTGAGGCCCTCCGCAATTTAGTGAGACCCTGTTTCAAATTAAAGAATAAAAAATAGGGCTGGGGGTGTAACTCCGAGGTAGAATGCCCCTGGGTTCAATCCCCAGTACCGCAATTAAAAAAAAAAAAAAAGAAAAGAAAATGCAGCCAGGTGGGCGTGGTGGTGCACGCCGAGAATCCCACTACTTGGGAAGCTGAACCCGGAGGACTGCAGGTTCGCGGCCAGCCTCAGCTACTTAGTCCCTGGCACCATGGAGGAGCTCTGCAGACCAGCACTCATCATGTCAGCAACGACTTCCTAGAAACTGCGCTTCAAGCTTGGTTTTATCGATAACCTCTTCTCTTCTTACTGTACTCTCCTGTGAGCTCAAGTTTGGGTTCGGTCGGTTTGTTCCTGCAGTGCCAGGGTTCCACTCTAGGGTTTCAGGGACGGGGGGCAAGCGCTCTACCTGTGCTTACACCCCCCGTCTGCCAGAGTTTTGTTGAAATCTACTGTAAGTGCTGTTGTGTCTGAATTTGGAGTGGGTGTACTAGGAGCAAAACAAACCTCTCAAGAGTTCTGACCTGGGATGGGAGGAAAGCACACCACAGAGTCCCTTGCCCTCTTCCTGGGGACAGTCAATTCTGAAACATCACCCAGTTCAATTCTGAGAACAGAACTGCCCCAGGCAAATGTCCCGTTTCGCCCCCTGGTGTGTCTCCCCTGGGTGCAGTGTTTATAGGGCCGTCCCCAAGGGAAGCGCACTCTGTAGGCCTCAGCAAATCCTGCGGTCTTTTGCTCGTTTGCCTTTCCTGGAAAAATAACCAAGAAAAGGACACCAACTGTGTGACAGAAGCGGAAGATCAGGGGCTCCAGACTTGCCTGGGCAGGGGAGCACCAGACAGCCTACGGCTCAACAGGCTTTCTGTATTGACACGGTATCCCTAAGAAACTGAAAGGAAAGAGGGACGGATCTGTGCTCGCCAAGATGACGATGATGAAAGGTTCCTGAGGTAACACACGAGTCTCTCCCACCAGCCTGCCTGGGAGCTCGATGCCATGGAAGCCTCTGCGGGCTTACTGACTGGGGGGCAGGGAGGGTGATAAAGCCTTCCTGCACTGAGGGCTCAGAACAGGGTGCAGTCTCCCCGCAGTGAACTTCTGCCCTCCTGGCATTTTCTCCAGGGAAATGTCTTGGTCAATGAACTCCCTGCCCTGAGTGTGGTGAAAGACACACAGAAGCTTGTTTTTTCAAAAAGGACTAACGAAGCCACTCTGGGCACATCAAGTACCCACCCTAGAGCCCGAGCTTCTTCCTTAGGAAAACAGAAAAGAATCTCTACTTCCTCTTATAAGCAAGTGATAATAAAGTCCCATTCTTTGGCTGTTTGGGATCGGAGAGGGAGACATGACCATCAGCCCAACGGCAGGAGGTGGGGAGTAGAGGTGCAGCGGGAAGATCACTGGGGACAGGTCTCCAGACCAGAGCAGGCAGGCCTAAGAGCAGAAAACGCAGCCCACGGGGAATAAGGGAAACAGGATGTGCAAAAACACTAACGTCCACCGAGGTCCTAACTCTGAGCTTTTCCAAGGGATCCCCCCCAGGTAGGAGGAGTTAAGAGCCCTGGATGTACCAATGACAAAAGGTGACACAGAGCAGAAAGAGGCATCCCGAGAGCAATCATACACAGTGTTTACAGGCGCCAGGCCAAGTCGCCGGGTCGGAGGCGACTTTCTCTGAGTCTAAAGCCCAAACACTACCATTCTCTTCTTCCTAGAGGGGAAGCAGAAAGGACTAAAGGTCTCCGCGGCCGGGATGAAGGCGACCGAGTCCGCACAGGTGGCCCTGAGGGGGGCCCACTTTGCCAGCCTCCTGGGAGGCTGCTGAGCCTGCTTCTGCCGAGTCCTCCCCGGAGTCCCCGAGCCCGCGTACCTTCCACGCCTGACCAGCAACAAACGCCCTTCCCGCCCGCCACGTTCCTCCCCCCCAGCTCTTCCTGGCACATCGTGAGGGTCCTGTGGACGGGGGTGGGGGGGTTCGCTTTGCAGACGAGCCCGCCCTTCGCGGCCCGTCGGGGCGCATCGTTCCCCCGAGGCGGCCCAGCATCGCCCGCCCAGCGGGACGGAGCCGGGTTCGAATCCCGCCGCGATCGCGGGTGACCTTGGCCGCGTCGCTTCGCCTCGCCCCCCCAACAGGAGGGTTTCGGGGTTCCCCGGTCCAGACACGGGGAGAGCAGCCGTCGGCGCGGCGGCCGAGGACCTCGGCCGGCCACCAAGCCGCGGGCCGCGACAACTTCTCGCGTCCCGTTTGTTGTTGTTGTTGTTTTTCTTCCCTCCCCCTCCTCGCCCTTTCTATGGCGTCGGGATTTGAACTCGGGGCCGGGGAGCCGCGGGGACGCCGGCGCAGGCCGAGCCGGGCCGGGCCGGGGGCGGGTCGCGGCCGCCGAGCCCCTACCCCACCCCGCCGCGCCGCGCCCACGCCCGGGGGTCCCCGCGCCACCTTTTTCAGCCGCTCCATCAAGACGCTCTTGTTGCCGCTCGAGTCCAGATTCCGTTTCCTCAGCTCCGCCCGCAGGTCGATCACCCGCAGATCGCTGAGGCGCCGCGTCCCCGTCTCCGACGAGGCGGAGCTCAGAGCCGCCGCGCCCGCCGCACCAGAGTCTCCTAAACCCGACAGAGTCTCCGCCATTCCAGGGGCCCTGGCTCCGCCGCCCACTTCGCACAGAACCGGCCCGGTTTTCTCTCGGCTCCTAGCACAAAATGGCGCCGCTTCACAGGGAACCGCTCCAGCCGCCCCGGCGCGCCTCGCTTCTGCGCAGGCGCAGCCAGCGCGAGGCCGACGCGCCCGGTCGCTTCTGCACCTGCGCGGTAAGACCGGCGGGGGAGATGTGCGCAGGCGCGGTGCGCCTCGCCGGCCTCCCGCGGCGGACGGCCGCGACGCATGCGTGCTGTCAGGTTGGCGCCTGCGCACTGCGGCGGGCGACGTAGGTTGGGTAGACGCGCGAACGCCGCTGCCGCGGAGCTCGCGGACGGGGGCGGTGCGCATGCGCGGCCGCAAAGCGGGGCGGGAGGAAGCGAGTGCGTTTTTTCCTCTTAGGCGGCGCCATTTTGTGCTCAGAGCCGCTATAGCCGCCGGCGGTGTAGAGCCGAGTCGGTGGCGGAGACGGGAAAGCGAGGATGGCGGAGACGCTGGCAGGCTCGGGCGATTTGGACTCTGGCGTGGCCGCCCTGAGCTCGGGCGCCTCGGACACCGGGACGCGGCGGCTCAGCGAGCTGCGGGTGATCGACCTGCGGGCGGAGCTGAAGAAGCGGAACCTGGACACGGGCGGCAACAAGAGCGTGCTGATGGAGCGGCTCAAGAAGGTGAGACGACCCGGGGTCTCGGGGGGACTCCGCCGGCTCGGGCTCGGCCCCGCGCGCGCCTGTCACCGCCATCCCCGGATTCGGGGTGCCCCGGCCCGCCCCCCGTCTCGGCCGCCGCCGCCCGCAGCTCCGGGGTCCCGGGCCCGGGCTGTGTGACCTTGGCCCCCCAGCCGCCCCTCTCTGTGCCGTGCTGCCCGGCCTCTTTGCAGCCATTCGCCCCAAGTGCGGCGCAAGCCAGGCCGGGGCTCGGTGACCTCGGACAGGCGCCTTCTCCTGCGGCTGCGCCTCGGCTTCCTCCTCTGCAGCATGGGCGTCTGAAAAAACTTGTGCAAGTGCAGCACGGTGGGCGGTGCTCGTCTCTGCCCCAGGGCCTTTGCAGGCCAGGTGCCCTGCATTATGATCCCCCCGGTCCCCCAGGTCTTCTCCCTGCCCGAGCCTTGTGGTCATCTTGGGTCTGGCTGAG
The DNA here is from genome assembly GCA_004027185.1 of Glis glis. NCBI lineage: Eukaryota > Metazoa > Chordata > Mammalia > Rodentia > Gliridae > Glis > Glis glis. The sequence continues at coordinate 19,255 of PVJS01025357.1, forward strand.
ATGTCACCTCCTTGACCGCCTCGCATCCCTGTCCTGTCCTCTGTGTTATCTTGTGGTCCTGTGTTTTGGGGGCTTGTCTGTGGCCACAGCTGAAACGGGTTCCTTGAGTGAGGGAGCCTGCAGTTCTCCGTGGCTCGCTTGACAGGTGTTGAGGTTGAGTGAAACCACCGGCCTGCCTCATTTCTGGACGGTTGGTTATTCTTCCTCACTAGAAGTCCAAGCTGGCCCATAGAACCCCACCCAGACCTTTGCCCCCGCTGGGCCCAGTGCCGGCTCTCTGTTGTTGTTTGTCCGAGGGCATGACTTCAGAGTTCAAGGTTGGGCGTCCTGGGCAGGAGTGGTCGTTTTGGAACTGGACATTGACCCGGGTTCTGGAAGCCAGGTTCCCAGCCTCCGTCCGCCTCTGTCTTTTGGGCCCTGGGCCCAGAGAACCAGGTTGTGCTAGGTTCATCCTGTGCCTTTTGGGCTTGCAGCCCAAATAACAGAAATAGAGTTGGTCTTTGCAATGACGGGTTTGCCTTTGTTTGCTGAGAAATCGCTACTTCCCAAGAACAGCGTGTGCTGTGCAGCTCTTGATAAACAATTCTCCGACTCTGTCGTCTCTTCCTAATAGGCAGTTAAGGAAGAAGGGAAGGATCCTGATGAGATCGGCATCGACTTAGAAACCCCGAGCAAGAGGACGACCAAGAGATGTGTGAAAGGTACTCACGGCACCGCTGTTGGCCCTCAGCGGCCCCATCTCTGAGAGCAAGAGAGCGTCGTGCTCTTCACTCCCCAGCGAGTAGCTGTGTCAGGTGGGGAGGGGTGAGGTGTGCAGTGCCGGGCACGTGTTGAAAACACCTCAGCTCTTGTCGTGGGGATCGCAGAACTGGAGTGCCGGGCGCACACCTGCAACCCGCTACTCGGGAGCCCGAGACAGAAGTCTCACAGGTTTGAGGCCAGCCTCAGCAGTTTAGCAAGGCCCTGTTTCCAAAAAAGTGAGGGGAGATGTGGGTTTAGCTTGGAAGTAGAGTGCTTCTGGGTTCAAGTCCCAGTACCCAGAAAAGAAAAGGACGAGAGGGGGCATACTTTTTTTTGTCTTGATACCGGGGTAGAGGCGATTGAACCCAGAGGCATTCTATTTCTGAGCTACACCCAGCCTTAATGTTTTTTTTTAAATTTATCATTTTGAAACTGGGTTCGCTAAGTTGCTGAGGCTGCTCTTGAACCTGCGGCCTCCCAAGTCCTGGAATGACAGGTGTGCGCCACTGCGCTGAACTAGAGTGGGCGCGCTCTTCAAACTGCCAACTGGTCTGAGCCACAAAAAGCTGCACCTTGGTTTCCTTCCTACTTCAGACAGTACCTGGAGCTTGAAGCCAGGAGTGCACTACCTCTAAGCTACACCCTTGGCCCTTTTTACTTTTTTATTTTATTTTATTTTATTTTATTTTTAGTACTAGGGATTGAACCCGGGGAACATTCTATATCTGAACTACACCCCAAGCCCTTTTCATTTTTTTATTTTGAAACAGTGTCTTACTAAGTTGCCCAAAGTCTTGCTAAGTTGCTGAGGCTTACCTCACCTCCAACCTGCGATCCTCCTGTCTCAGCCTCTCAAGTTCTGGGTAACAGGTGTGCACCACCACACCCAGCCAGGAAACTTTTTTTTTCTTTTTTCTTTTGTGGTACTAGGGATTGAACACGGGCATTCTACCTCCAAACTATTCCTCAGCCTTTTGTTTTGAAACAAGGCCTTGCTAGATTACTGAGAGTCTCACTAAGTAGCTGAGGCTGGCCTTGAACCTGCAATCCTCCTGTTTCAGCCTCCCAAGTACTAGGATTGCAGGCGTCTGCCACTGCCTGGCCGAAAAAAACAACTCTTAAACCAAAAAAAATGACAGCAGCTCAAGACCGAATAGAGCCTAGCTTGGGAAGGGCCAAAACAGAGCGCTGGGTTGTTTGCACTGTCTGTATTTTACCAGTATGTTTTGGTTTTTTCCCTTGGTACTGGGGATTGAACCCAGGGGTACACTACCTCTGAGCTACACCCCCAGCTCTATTTTTTATTCATTATTTTGAAACAGGGTGTCACTAAGTTGCGGAGGGCTCACTAAGTTGGTGAGTCTGGTCTCAAACTCACAATCCTCCTGTCTCAGCCTCCCAAGTATTGGGATTACAGGTGTGTGCCACCACGCCTAGTTTACCAGTATTTTTTTTGTGTGTGTGTGTGGCACTGGGGATTGAACCCAGAGTCATTCTACCTCTAAGCTACACCCCAGCCAGGTTTTATTTCTTATTTGGAAATGGGCTCCCTAGGTTGTTGAGAGCCTTGCTAAGTTGCCAAGGCTGGCTTTGAACCTGCGATCCTCCTGTCTCAGCCTCCCAATTACTGGGATTACAAGCGTGCGCCCCCACGCCCGCAGGTTGTAATTTTGAAACACTGACATTCGTTTTTGTTCTCGTATGTATTTGCTTTCTGTTGCTGTGATCTGTCTTGGCTTGGGGTGTCAGTCCATAGTCAGTCGGTAACTGATGTGGGCCTGAGGGAGGCGCAGCGTCATGGCAGCAGGCGCCCCGAGGAGAGCTGTTGGGCTGATGGCGGCCAGGAAGCGGAGAGCCACAGAGAAAGGAAAGGAACAGGGACAAGTCAGAGTTCCCAAGGGCACAGCCCGGTGACCTCTCCAGTTTCCACCACCTCCCAGCAGTCCTAGAAATCCATCGGATGGAGCCTCCGCGGATGAGGCCCGAGCCTCACAGCCGAATGCTGCCGCCCTGGGGACTGAGGGTGCGCTCCAGGTCCAAACTAGAGCCCGGGCTCCAGGGAGGGAACGCGGGAGCGGCTACGCGGAGGCGCACGCACAGCTTCTCTCTGAAGTTATCCGCAGTCCCAGAGCGTGTTTGGGGTAGTTGTGAAACCAACTTAACACAGCTTGGGACGTTTTAGCATAGGTGCTCCTTCAAGCTGTAGGGTGCAGACGTCCTGGTCAGGATGGCCTTCCCAGCAGGCGTCTACCTGGCGAGGAAAGCAAAACTGTGGCCGAAGGTTTAGTGCAGCCTTAGCTGCTAGTGATTCAAACACTGGAGGCGGAATCAACGCCCATGTCACATGAAAAACGACTTGGCGGCCAGGCGTGGTGGTGCACGCCTGCAATCCTAGTACTTGGGAGGCTGAGACAGGAGGATTGCAGGTTCCAGGCCAGCCTCAGCAACTTAGCGAGACCCTGTTTCAAAATAAATACAATAGCGCTGAATACCCCTAGGTTCAAGCCCCAATAACACTAAAAAAAGAAAAATGGGGTTAGTATTTTGTCAGGAAAGCTTAGGGGGAAGCTGGGTGTGGTGGCGCACACCTGGAGTCCCAGTTCTTGGGAGGCTGAGACGGGGGGATTGCAGGTTGGAGGCCAGCCTCAGCAACTTAGCAAGACCCTGTTTCAAAATAAAAAGGACTGGGGTGTGGCTCAGAGGTAGATCACCCCTGGATTCATTCCCCAGTACCACAAAAAAAAAAGCTTGGGTGACAGTTACCTTCAATTGATATAAAGAGAATGTTTGTAGCTTCAGCTCTCGAGGGCTCGGCAGGGCTGCTGGTCCGTGCCCCTTCTTTCTGCATGGATGGAGCCAAGCCCAGCGAGAACCACCGGAGGCCCGGGTCCCAGGGCAGAGCTGTCTGGTGACGCTCTCTGGAGGTGCCTGGGTGTGAGGGTCATGTGACGTGCTGGGCCCTGACGGCTTCCAGGGTGAAGTGAGGTCCTTGTGATGACGGACGAGGGCTCAGTTAGGGAGAATTAACCAGTTGGCTTCAGAACTCCATGCAACTTAGTTGTACTAACTCCAGGATCTTGACAGACAATACCTTTATAATTACAGGTGGAACGAGGGTCCTATCCCCGTACTCACCTACACAGGCAACGATTGTTTAAAGCTCGTCAGTGCGTTTTAAGAGATTAAGATTGTGAATTAAGTTAGGTGTGAGATTGAGATTCGATGCCCTGCCCGGGTCCACGCGTGCAGGCGCGTGCAGCTGGGGCGCCGCACATCTGTGCAGCCTTAGTCCCTTGGCGGCTCCTGCCTGGGAAGCTGTTGGTCCACGTCCCTCCTGTTGACATCCTGTGTGGCCACCGTGGGCGGCTATTTAGAGGCCTAGAAATGGGGTACAATTAAACAATTTTAGACAGTGTGGTTGGAAAGAGAGGCTGTGTTTAGGTATAAGCAGGCAGGACGGCTGAGTTTTATGTCCTGGCCTTGGCACTGAAGCAGGTTCTCAATGCCCGATGTGGATAATGAAGCACACGAGCCTCGTGGGGTGTTAACCATGAGAGCAGCGCGCTCGGTGCCCGCGTGGCAAACCGTGGCAAACCGTGGCATGGAGGTTCCCAAGTTGTGAAACCACTGTCTGGAGCTTTAATCAGAGCTTGAGGTTTATGTTGGATTTTTTATTAAACATTTTAGAACCATACTATTTTCAGATAACTTATACATTTTTAAAGTAGTTTTAGATCACATGTAGGAAGTGTGCATGTGAGCCGGGCGTGGTGGCGCACGCTTGTCATCCCAGTACTCGGGAGGCTGAGACAAGAGGATCACAGGTTCGCGACCAGCCTCAGTACTTAGCGAGACCCTCAGAAATTTAGTGAGACCTTGTTAAAAAATAAAATAGGTTGGGGTGTAGCTCAGGTAGAATGCCCCTGGGTTCAAGCCCCAGCACCACCAAAAAAAGAAAAAGAAAAGAAAGTGTGCGTGTGAGAGGGAGATGGTGTCCACCCTCGCCACGTTAGGTTTCTAATAGTGAACAGCATCGGAACCCGGTGCTGGTCCTCAGCCGTGTGCAGCCCCGTTGTGTAACTGCATCGGAACACTTGCACACACACAAACACACATACTTTCACGCAGCTGGGGTTTTTTCTCCTTTTTGTCACGTGAGTTTTGCCCGTGCCAGTTAGATATTCTTCGGAAGTGTTGGTTTTAAGGTCGTGAAGTTTCAGGGGATGTCGCGGGGGTTTTGTGCCTCGGTACTGTAGCCAGCGTGGGCCACGTAGTCCTCTGGCAGACGTCACCCGCTTGAGCGCCGCTGGCATTCTGCGTAGCATTGCAGATGTGCCTGCGTTCGTTCTCCTTTCGACGTCTAGGCCGCATCCACGTTCAGGTGGAGCGGATAACCTGTGTTTTGAATCCCGAATCCCTGTGAGACGCGTTAGTGAGCATCCTAGAAGCTGAATTCTTGGATCACAGGGCACGTGTGTTTTTTAAGAACTCGAGACACGTGCAGCCCAAAGGTTTCCCCTCCTTCCAAGTCTTGAGGTTCCCATCCCTTCCCGGGGCCCCCGAGGACAGCCTAGCACAGCTCTGTGTCGCTCTGCGTACCCATGCCGGCAGCCTTTGCCCTCTTGCCTTACAGGAGAGCACTGCTGAGCAGGGCGAGGGAAGGCGGGGTCCTGCTTCCAGGGTGCGGGGTGCAGGGAGAGTTGGCGCGGTGACCGTCCGCCCGGGCTTTCTTCCCCAGCCCCGTGGCTGGGCGCAGACCGTGGGCCTCGCTATGTGGCGCCCCGTGGGGAGTCAGGCCGCCCTGCTCGATCACTGGGGGACCTCACGTTTTTGTGGGGGGGGGGGAGGCGCCGGGTGCTATCCTCTGCTCCTTTTCCTGTGGGGACGTTGGAGCTTCGGCTTAGTGAAGACGTCTCAGCACCTTGGTTGGTGACTGAGGTCTCCGCTCTTCCAGTCCTAGTTGATGGCTCACTTCAAACACCAGTGAGACAGAACGACAGGGCTGGAATGCTGGGCCTTTCAGTTTACCTTGTAGCGCGTTCTAACCGAGATGGAAATTGAGCTCAATCCAGCACTTGCGTGCGACCTGACTGGACACTTATTCTGTAATTAGGACAAAAGGCGGAGGAGGAAGGCATGGAAGACAATGGCCTGGAAGAAGATTCCAGGGACGGGCAGGTAGGTCTGGTCGCAGGGAGCCCGCAGCACCTCCGCTCGGCTCGCCTGGCTGCTGATGCTTCTTGTCGCTCTCCCCAGGAGGGCGCGGAAGTGGGTCTGGACACCTTGCAGCGTGTTGGCACGATGGACGGTCGCGCGTTAGACGACGCGGACGCCGAGAATAGTAACGGTGCAGATGTGGGGGCGGGCGGCGCCGACGACAGCGCTCTGGACGCCTTCTGTGGCAGCCAAGAGTACGTGGCTGCACAGCTGGGACGGCTTCCGGCTCGGCTCGCGGCACACGCTGTAGGTAACTTGGGGACACGCGGCACGTGCGAGCGGCCCAGCACCTGGCCGGCAAGGGCTCTACGCGAGCGAGAGCCCAGCTCAGTCCCGTGTCTGAGCCTCGGTAGTGTCAGCTCCGCTTCACTTCCACGTGGCGGGTACTGAGACGTGTAGCTTCTAACCCTCTCTGAACATAAGTCACAGAACAAGGCTGGCGCGGTGAGGAAAGTTTCTTGGGCTCGGGAGAGCGTGCAGAGAAGGCAGCTTCCTCACGCCTCGCTGGTGTGGGCAGGCCCCTCCCTGGCTGTGTGCGCCCTGTCCTGCGCTGCCATCCCCATCCGACTGCCTTCACATCCTGGCCACGGAGCGGTCCCTTTATTCACTTAAGACATCAGTTTCACTTGGGGGGGCGCTCTCGCAGGCCTGAACCTCGAACCTTCACTTCCTAAGTTGCTGGCTCCAAGTTGGCCTGCCCCGCTTTGGCGTGGATGGCACCGGGCGGGCGGTTGCACGTCTCCTCGGCCTGGGGCCTGGCGTGTGTGCCTACTTTCTAACTCCCGGTTAACAGAGGCCTCCAGGTGGGACTCTAATGTAGAAAAGGCAAAAAGGGAGCCGGGCGTGGTGGCGCACGCTTGTCATCCCAGTACTTGGGAGGCTGAGACCGGAGGATCCGGGTTCACGGCCAGCCTCAGCTACTTAGTGAGGCCCTCTGCAACTTCGTGAGACCCGGTTTCAAAATAAAGGATAAAATATAGGGCTGGGGGTGTAGCTCGGAGGTAGAACACCCCTGGGTTCAATCCCCAGTACTGCAAAAAAAAAAAAAAGGCAAAAGGGATCTATTTGTATTTCACTTAAAAAGTAAAAGACCCACAACGGAGTCATAGCTCAGTGGTACAGCTCTGGCCCACTCTGTGTGAGGCCCTGGCTTCCATCCTTGACACCCCCCCCCAGAAAAAAGTCTTTAAATTCAGGGTTTGTAGCCGGGCGTGGTGGTGCACACTTGTAATCCCAGTACTTGGGAGGCTGAGACCAGAGGATCCAGGTTCGCGGCCAGCCTCAGCTACTTAGTGAGGCCCTTCGCAACTTAGACCCTGTTTCAAAATAAAGAATAAAAAATAGGGCTGGGGGTATAGCCCAGAGGTAGAATGCCCCTGGATTCAATCCGCAGTACCGCAAAAAAAAAAAAAAAAAAAAAGGGCCGGGGGGGTAGCGCGGAGGTAGAATGCCCCTGGGTTCAATCCCTGGTACCGCCCAAAAAAAAAAAAATTCAGGTTTTGTGGTGGGGTACTGGGGAGTAAAGATTGAGTCCAGGGGCATTCTACCTCTGAGCTACACCCCTGGCCCTTTTTTACTTTTTATTTTTTGAAATGGCCTCACTAAGTTGCGGAGGGCCTTGCTGAGTTGCTGAGGCTGGCCTCGAACCTGTGATCCTCCTGTCTAGCCTTCCAAGTACTGGGATTAAGCATGCACCATGGCTTAAATTCAGTAAACTTTAAGATGACAGTTTTCCTTTGGTCTAGTAAAAAGCGAACAGGGTCAAGCTAAATGTTTTGAACAGTCTAGCCTGGAAGAAAGCACCCAGTTGAAGTGGCTATGGCAGCCAGGCTGCGTCGGAAGGGCTTGGGGCCGCGTGGCGGCGGCACGTGCCGTTGGATCTGCTCATTCGGGGAGGGGGGGACTCTGGTCCCGGGGTGGACTCGGGTGGCCCTGGGTGCCGTGGAGGAAGTGGGCGCGGGTTGCCTAGAAAGCGGCCAGGTGTGGGCCTTGGCATTCACACTGCTGGGCTCCACAAGTAACGTCTGTGTCCTCTTTCAGGTGAAGGCAGAAGGCTTCGAGAACACTCTGGAAGCGTCATCACTGGGCCTCACACTGACTCCGGTGAGTTCCACCTGATTGTGCGATGCTGGGGATTCTGATGAGTGGGCGGCTTTCCATAGTGAGAGAGGGTTGTGAGGAGGGTGAGCTGTGTGTAAAGATGCTAAGGTTGTGAGGAGGGTGAGCGGAATGTCGAAGCTGAGTGTGTCAGGATGCCGCAGTGTGTGAGGAGGGTGAGCAGAGCGTTGGTGCCGAGTGTGTCAGGATACCGCAGTGTGTGAGGAGCGTAAGCTGAGTTTGTAAGGATGCCGCAGTGTGTGAGGAGGGTGAGCGGAGCTTGGTGATGAGTGTGTGAGGATGCTGAAGTGTGTGAGGACGGTGTGCGCGGAGCGTGGTGCTGAGCGTGTGCAGGGTGCGTGGAGCGTGGTGCTGAGTGAGTGCAGGGTGCACGGGGCATGGAGCTGAGCGTGTGAGGATGCTGAGCCTGTGCAGGGTGCACGGGGCGTGGTGCTGAGCGTGTGAGGATGCTGAGCCTGTGCAGGGTGCGCGGGGCGTGGTGCTGAGTGTGTGCAGGGTGCACGGGACGTGGTGCTGAGCGTGTGAGGATGCTGAGCCTGTGCAGGGTGCACGGGACGTGGTGCTGAGCGTGTGAGGATGCTGAGCCTGTGCGGGGT
>PVJS01025358.1:0-27919 GCA_004027185.1 Glis glis
TTTTGAGACCGGGTCTCACGAGGTTGTGGAGGGCCTCACTAAGTAGAGAGAGAGAGAGAGAGAGAGACAGGGAGAGAGAGAGATAGAGAGAGAGAGAGCTGAGTCTGGCCGCGAACCCGGATCCTCCGGTCTCTGCCTCCCAAAGTACTGGGATTACAAGCGTGCGCCACCACGCCCGGCCCTCTATTCTATGACCATAAAGGAATATCATTGTAAAATAAAGAGAATAACGATATATGTGTGCTTGGTGGGATTTCTACAATTTTTTTTTTTTTGCAGTACTGGGGATTGAACCCAGGGACATTCTACCTCCGATCTACACCCCCAACCCTATTTTGTATTCTTTATTTTGAAACAGGGTCTCACCAAGTTGCAGAGGACCTCACTAAGAAGCTGAGGCTGGCCGCGAACCCAGGTCCTGCTGTCTCAGCCTCCCAAGTACTGGGATTACAAGCGTGCACCATCACACCTGGCTGGATTTCTACAATTTTAAAAAATAAAGAAAAATTATATCACCAGCATGGATTCTTTTCTAGTACTTGGGAGGCTGAGACAGGAGGATCGCAGGTTCACGGCCAGCCTCAGGTACTTAGTGAGGCCCTCCACAACTTAGTGATACCCTGTTTCAAAACATAAAGAATAAAAAAATAGGGCTTAGGGTGTAGCTCGGAGATAGAATGCCCCTGGGTTCAATCCCCAGTACTGAAAAATAAAAAAATAAAATAAAATAAATGTTTATGATGAAAGAAAGAAAGAAGACAGTAGCTAGATGAGCTCTATGGTTTACATGAGAGTCTCTGGTTAGTACATTTTTATCTTTTAATGGGAAGAAGTAAGATGCTACTTCATCAAAAAGAGAATTACAGGTTGCAGATAGATTAGCAAAGATTACATGGAAGTGCCAGTGGATATGGGTCCAAGAACTCAAGTAGTGGGAGGAGAATGATTCTTCTTGTGGAAAGGTTCTCAGTTGGGAATACTTTTGCTCCCCCAGGAGACATTTGGCAATGTCTGGTAATGTTTTTGTTGTCACAACTCTGAATGGGAAGTATTATGGCATCTAGTGAGTAGAGGCCAAGGATGGTGCTCAACAACCTAGCATGCCCACAACAACCCTCCACAACAAGTAGTTACCCAGCCCAAAAAGGATACAGAGCCAAGGTGGAGAAACCCTGATCTAGTTAGGATGACAAAACATATTGGGAGACTATGCAAAGAAATATTTAGGTGCAAGAGATTTCACCTAAGGAGACTTGAACCCTTCGGCCTTTTAAAAATTGTTATTAACATAAACCAAAAGCCAAAATTAGTTTAGCAGAGTACTGAGATCTCAGCTATTTTCTTCATGGATGCATGTAGTAAAAATGTTTTGAAATTCCATTTTAAATTGCATGCATATGTCCAGTGAGCAAGTCAGCAAAAAATGCTTTTGTTAAATTAAAAATAACACTCTAGCAGTAAACATTTCGTTAATTGATCTGGCAAAAAACAATACACATAGTTCTAAAACAGAGATGCCAATCTCTCGTCCTGTTGGACTCTCAAAAGATATTGATGGTAGTGTTCTTCTAGGCTGTCATTTCTGTTGCCGAGTAATAGCTATATGTTCCTAATCAAATAAAAGGGAGGGTGGGAATCAGGTATATCAGAATGCAAGTAATTTCAGATGAGCCGTAATTTCATTGCTTGTCAATACATGCTTCAGAAGAATATTGGTATGACTAGCATTCTGTGTCAACAACTTTTTATTCTGTAATAAATGAAAACAAACTGAAAGAATTGCTCGTTTTAATCAAACATTTTTTAAAGAAAATGCAATTTTCTTCTATTTTCTGAGTTTCTCTTATAAGAAATGCTTTGTTTTAAATACCTGTTGCATATTTTCAGTCTTATTATTAAGTTGTATTGCATAGTTATATTTCTATTCTGATGGGCAGTTAAATGGTACAAACAACAAAAATTAGCCCTTTCAACTTGGTTCCTCTGAACATGGAAAAGTAGAGTTGTCCATATTGCCTCTGTAATTTATATAGAAATACCTTTTATGATAACACTTAAACTTCCACCACTGGCCTGCTGTTCTTGGGATTCCATTTTGTAATTTTTATCCTAAATCTAGCAAATGCCTTCATTCTCTTGGCTTCTTCTACCCTGGTTTCTATTAAAACTTGTTTCAGAATTTCCAACAACTGGAAACTCTATTTCCAAATTTCTATATGTGACTGTTAAAAATATTGTGAAACTCTGTTTATACCTTTAGGGCAGGTACATTTCTTTCATGGACTACAACAAAAAAATTAGAAGTAGTTTTTTCTCAACAAATTCTTCTATCTAAGAGTAAGAGTTGACTAACAACATTTGTGTAATGATTCATCATTTATAGAGTACATTCATATGCATTATCTTATTTGGACCTAGCAATAACTGTGTGAAGTGGGTATTATTACTATACTCTTCATAAAGATAAATTAAGTATAAATTTAAGTGAAGCATATGACTCCAAGCTTACAAAGTGCACTTTTGGAAAGTAACAACCATGTATTTTGATTCCTGCATTCAATGTTCCATATCTGAGTTCTGCTCTGCTTTCTCAGGAACCCCTGGCCATGTGTCTAGGACTGTAGGTAATAAATGTGGGAATGGGGATGATAGTAGATGGGACAAGCAGAAGAAAACCCCCCAGACAGGAAAAGCATCACTTCCTGCTCTAATATCTAATAACCCAATTACCGTGTCCCCTCAGTGCTGTAGCGATTCTGCCTGGGTGCTCCCCAGTTGACTCCAACCTGGGTTGGAGCTGTCACTTCATTATCTTAGTCCTCCTTTTCCTGATGGAAAGATTAAAATCAAAGCAACTTTTTAAAAATATTCATCAATTTAGTCTCCTCCTTAATATGTTTTTCTCCAGAAAAAATACCTACGGTACAAAGAATAGATAATCATATTTCAATAAGCTATTGACAGTGTTAGTATTAAAAGTTAAACGTTGGTGAAATCGAAAGGAAAATGGAAATAAGAGACTTTTACTTATTCAGATCAGTTGCACAAAAACAGTCAACAGAAGAGAAAAAGGCAAAGATAGAAAGAGGTATCCTTTTACATATCAGTACTTAGACCAGAAACCACAACTCACTGACTAAACCACATCACTCAGCCATCGGAGCCAAACATTGTTCTGTTCGCTTGTCCATTCACAGTACACTGCGAGCCTAATATCCCCAGGTACTTGCTAAGTGCTGAGGTGAACAGTGAATGTTCAACCCCTAACCCTGGTTATATCTCCTCTCAATTTAAAATCAAATATTTATTAAATTAATATTTTTATGCACTCCAACAGTTTTCTTCAGTTCTGGCTATGATTAAAGTTACTGGAGGGCCTTTAAAAAATACCAATGCTTGTGCTTCACTTTAAGCCAATTAAATCAGAATCTTGGGATCATATCCTAACATCAGCATTATTCCAAAGCTCCCTGGTATGCAGTCAGAGTTGAAAACCCATTGCCCATGAGGTGCCCAAAGGCAGGTGTGGGGGGAGGAAATAAATCCACCTATGTTTGTAAAAGATAGTACCTTTCTGGTATTCCATAAAGAAGGCAGAACAAGCAAACACTTAATCTCCATATTTTTATCCAACAAATATTTGTTTACCTCTATAGAAAATAAATGGACAAAATAAAAAAGTTGCTACCCTTAAAGAGCTTAAACTTTGGTTGGAATTAAAAGGCAGAGAGTCTTGAGAATTAAATAAAAAGATGAGTGCTAGTGAGACCAGTGGCACACGCCTATAATCCCAGCTACTTGGGAGGCTAAGGTAAGCAAATCTCAGGTTTGAGGCCAGCTTGGGCAGCCTAGTGAAATACTGTCTCAAAATAAAAGTAAATAAGGGCTGGAGATGTAGGTTAGTGGTAGAGCGCCCCTTGCTCCAATCCCTAGTACCATAGAATAATAAAAGTGATTCTTATTATTATAATATGAATGTGCAAGAAATATCCCCAAATGACAAAGACAGATATAACCTGGTCTGTGAGTCCCTATGAGGACAAAAGCCACTGAGAGTCAGAGTCTTTTCTTGATGTAATGCCAAGAACATTTCATCCCATCCCCCTCCTTCTAAATGAATAGAATAGTTAACATCCTCATTGGTTTTGCAGCAGAAAATCCCCACTCATTTACAAATAAACAGCATATGCCTTATTTAAGGAGAGGGATTTCTCATTAGAATTAGGTGTGACCATTTCAAGTGTCTGATCTACCAATTTATGAGTTGTGATACCTATTTGTGAGGGCATACATCTTTCCAAAGATTTTAGACAGTCAGTGAATGTTCCCTGTGAAGTTTTTAGGAACAATAGTAGTAATTGTTCTAAGAAATAATCCTATTGTCGGAAATATATGAAGTTATTTCATGTGTTATCTTTTTAAATTCTTACAAGTGTATATTATTGAGAAAATGAGTCACATGTCACTATTAAATGACAAATTCAGGTTTGAGCTTAAGTCTTCCAAGTCTGTTATTCTAATACCTCAATGATTCTCCATCTTGGCTGCCTCTGGAATACCTAGAAAACTTTTTCAAAATTGCCAGGCCCAAGTCATTAGTAGTTCTCACAGAAGATGGGGGAAGAGGAAGCAGGGAAACATCACAAGTTCTTTCAAGAAAGGAGAAAAAGTATATTTCAGTTATCCTTACATTCATCTCCCCTGAAGTGGATAATAGATTTGTTAATAGTTAAAAACTTAGTACACAGAGCTATGAAACTAGAGAATATTTATAAAAAGATAAGAATAGCATGAGGTAATAGAGTCTTGCTCTTCCCCACCAAATATTTGACAACCTAACTCATAAGTCACCCGCTTATTACACAAACCTTATTAAAATGTAAATTAAAATATAATGTATTCTGAAGATAATCACTCTAAAAATGTGGTCTCAGCATTTCCACATCAAAAGTCAAGATGTTGAATAAAATTTTTCAGAAGGGTCATTCCAGGCTCTTGCTAGACTATAAAGTTAAAGCCAGTTAGTGTTGGGTGGAAATTGAGAATCATAGTGCACTATTGAAAGAGCATTTAATCTAAGCATGATCTTTCCATCTGAAAAGTGACTTAGTTCCATAAAACATATCCTTTTGTAAAGGATATATATATATATATCATAATATATATATTAATCATAATATATATATAGATATATATATACTTTGATAAATATACAAATATGTCCGTATTTGTAGATATCCCTATTTTAGATCTGAAAGCATTTTCTCATAATGGTTTCTAAATATAGGGTAGCCCATAGAAAATATCTTTAAATACGGTTTTAATCCATTGTGCATGTGTGTTTAAATGTTTATGTACCACCACATTCTGTGAAAAGGGGAAGGCTATATTTACATACATATCCAATGAATGTGCATTTTTAAATTAGAGATTTACCAAGGGCAGTAGGATTTGTGGATTGTGCTACTTTTCTGGGAGGAGACTACAGCCTATTCACAGTTTTGTGGTATTTAGTTGCTCCACAGCTATTGTAGACTTTGATCATCCTCTTTATTCCTCTTCTTATCTCCTAGCTACCTTTTGAGCATGTAACTTACTGAGATTTCTCTGAACTAATTAAAGAAAGATGAAACTCAAAGCTGGAACCACTTGATACTTCTAATCCATGTTCTTAATTCTATGACTGCTGATCTCTAGGACAGATAGTTGCAAGTGGGTCCTCTCACCTACATGTCTTCAGGTTCCCCTTTCCCTCTCATGTTCTTCCCCTCAATATAAAAACATGCTCAGAGTTCTCCATCTTTAACATGGGTAGGGATGAGAAGGAAGCTTCCTCAACCTCCCTGGAGCCCCTTCCAACCACTTTCCCCTCTCACCCCTTCCCTGCATCTGCCCTTCCCTCCCTTCAATAGGATCTGATCCCTGTCCACTTCCCATTCATCCCTCACTCACACTTGAGCTCCCACCACTCCACCGCCACCACAAAAGGCGTCATTATAATCACACCATGGACACGTTCAACGCTCATTTATCTTACTTCTCCTCTCAACATTTTACACCATAGGCTACTTTATCCATCTTTAAATTATTTCCTCCCTAGTTTTCTGTGATTCCCTTTTGCTCCTGTTTTACCTCTATCCCTGAGTGTTTTTTTTGGGGGGTGCGGGGGTACCTTCCCATTTTCTGTTCATCTCTTAAATATCCACACTTCCTGGAGTTTTATTCCCAGCTCTCTTTCTCTTCATTTATCCCTAGATAATTTTGTTCACCCTTTGCTTTAGCCAACAGTGTGTTTGAGGCAGCTCCTGTGAACCACTTGTGCACATCTCTTCTCTTTGTAAAGTGACTATCATACTAGTAGCTTAAAATTGGCCAAGTTGGAGATTTTTATACCCCTGATACCACAAAAGCTACAGATTAGGTCTTTATTTGTATATTTACTTATTTGTTGCAGGCATCTAGTTTAACAGCACAAAATTGGAATTAGCACTAAGAAGTCTATGTCATCAATTCCCAAAGCTTTGTCTCACACTTTGTGAGTTCCAACCATTATTTCCAGCTGATTTCTAACCAGCTCCTCTTGAATGCCCAAATGGAACTCATTATCTTCTCCCATAGCAGCCCTGTCCGGCACTAGCCCATGGTTTGGCAAATGGCCCCAGTATTCTCCTGCTATCCTTGCAGAAAAACAAAACTTTCTTCTTTGTCCACTGTATCTAATTGACTGATATGTATATATCTCCATCTTTTTTCATAAAGATTTAAGTTAGCTCAACAATACATATAATTGGACAGGACAGAATAATTTTGCTCATAATTTTAGTAAAGGAGGGGATCTGAGCAAAGAAAAAACAAGTATCAGGAGAACATATAACATATGTTCATATCAGGAGATACAAAACATATCAGAAAAACATATAAACTCGGAAGTGAGATGAGTATACAAAACACATGCCATCCAGAAGTACTCTGAATCCTGCAATATCACAGCCTCTCTACCCCAGACTTATTCCTATCTCACACTCATATTCACTTATGATACTGCTTCCAAAGAGGTAGGTCACAAACCAGAGCCTATCACACCGTCTTCCCCCCAGCTTAGTAGTCCAAGCACACACCCAGAGAATACTACCACCATGAGATTTCTAACTCATCCTCCAAGACTTAGCTTTGACATCACTACTCTACAAAGCCTTCCCTGGCTCCCAGAGGTAGTCCTGCTGTGTACATTATCCCTCATATATCCCTCATATATATATATACATATATATATATATATTATCCCTCAATAATATATATAATAATATACATTATTGAATCAGTTTACAGTTGTTGAATAACAACCTTATGCCATGAATCATGAATTTTATTTGGTATTGAGGATAGAGAGTAAGGTAATCCTTGATTTTTGAGGGCCTCCAGTTGAGGAAACATATTTAAGAAATTACAGAAAGTATGATAACCTCCACACTAGAGAAGAGAGTATGAAGTACAAAAGTAGCAGGGAGGAAGAAAGGCACTGTTTCATGCATATCACATCTCACATTCTCTTGTGATTATTAGCAGTGTTTCTCTCCCATTAGAATGAGAGCCATTTGTATCTCCTGCAACATAGGGGGAAGTACAGAGTAGATGTGCAATAATATGTGTATGTTGGATGGATAGATTAGGGAGTGGGTGGAGGAAAGGAAGTTGCAACAACTGCCTAAACTGTTTATAAGTTTATCAACAAATTCCAGTGAGCCTTGCCTTTTTTGTCTTCCATTACCAACTTTATTTAGAGTTGGGTGAGTGAACTTGTGCATCCTTACACTATACACTGCCTTGGGAACTGCTCCTTGTGGTCCAAAGAATCTGTTAGCTTTTGGGTAGGAACGCAGGGCCCAGTCTTTTCAGTCAGCCCTTTGCTAACATCAAAGAAGTCTGTCACTTGATGGTTCATTTGATTTATAGTTTGCCAGAGGCTCAGGCAAAAGGTCCCAATTAAAAGATCTGTGTTGTTCCTGTGGTCTCTTGCTCAATGGTAAGGGGAGAATCCCCAGGGCTTCATCACATCGCGGAACAATGCAGCCAGTTAATATGCTTGATTAAAACAAAACATGCACACCATGCTAAAACTTTATAGTTCAGTTTCACACATATCCAGTTCCCTCTATTCTCTGAGGGCCTTCCTTCATGCTGATATAAAGATGTCTCTAGACTCTAGAATAGTGGTTCTCCATTCTGGCTTTAAAAAAGAAAGGAAGGAAGAAAAATACCAGACTCTACCTCCAGAGAGCTACTGGCCTGCAAGGGACCCAGCCATCAGTATTTTTTGAAAGCGCTCCAGTTGAGTCTAGTGTACAATCAGGATTGAAAACACTGTCCTAGAGTCAAGACTAGAAAACTTTCCACTCAGCCTGGAGTTTGCTTCACCTGACTCCCTCCTTATCCTTCACATCTTGTCTGTTTTTCACCCGTTCTGTTGATAGTCTTCTGTGATCTTGCTTTTAGTAGAAAGAAACTTGGCCAGAGGGGCTTCCCTAAATGAAATCTGTCACTCAGGTCATTTTCCATGATCTGAAAATAACCTGGGTATTAATTTTTTTTCTTATTTATTATCTATCCCTCCTACTAGGTTAGGAATTCATATACTTTTTTTTTTGCGGTACCGGGGATTGAACGCAGGGGCGTTCTACCTCCGCGCTACACCCCCGGCCCTATTTTTTTAATGCTTTATTTTTGAAACCGGGTCTCACGAAGTTGCGGAGGGCCTCGCTAGGTAGAGAGAGACAGAGACAGAGAGAGAGAGAGAGAGATCGATTGATCAATGGATCGATCGCGCGCGCGCATGCGCGCTGAAGTTGGCCGCGAACCCGTATCCTCCGGTCTCCGCCTCCCAAAGTACTGGGATTAGAAGCGTGCGCCACCACGCCCGGCAGGAATTCATATACTATTTATTGGCAGTCACTGTTGAGTGAATGCCAGCTATAGATCTGAGAATATGTGTGACTGGTGCTAGGCTGGATCAAGGGAGATGAGAAGGAGCTAAAAGAAAGAGTAAAAACAGGTGAAAGTTTGAGGGGAAGACGAGCCATACTTAGGAAAGTGTCACAGAATGTTTTCAATAAGTGATTAAAGCAAGAAATAGATATAAATTGCAATGTGAAAGAGTAGCTACCCCTACCACTTCTTTACAAAAGAATAAAAAAATCCACAAAGTAATAATGCTTTTGCTGGGCATGGTGGCAGATGCTTGTAATTCCAGTACTTGGGAGGCTCAGACAGGAGGATCACAAGTTCAAGGCCAGTCTCAGCTACTTAGTGAGGCCTCCACAACTTAGTGAGACCCCGTTTCAATATAAAGAATAAAAAATAGGGCTAGGGATGTAGCCCGGAGGTAGAATGCCCCTGGGTTCAAGCCCCAGTTCCTCAAAAAAAAAAAAAAAATGAAGCAATATTGCTAAAAGTGAAAGTTGTAACCCCCATTACCCAGGAGTTACCATGTTTACAGTTTTGTGTTTTTCATTTGAAGCATTTTAAAAGGTGTACAGAAATAACATGCAGGTTGACTGAAAAAGAACTGAGCTCTTACAGAGGTGTAATACTCAGTAATTGTGTGTACATAAACATGTAGTCAGAGTCTGTACTTGCCCTGTGGCAAGACACTCAGTGATTTAGTGCAGACCATGTTTTCATACGATAATCTGGTTTCCGAATGTTAGATTTTTGCAAGTATTCAGTTCCTTTTGAATTAGCCTATATTTCTCTCTCTCTCTCTCTCTCTCTCTCTCTCTCTCTCTTTCCCTCTCCTCTCTCTCTCTCTCTCTTCTCTTCTCTTCTCTTCTCTTTTCTCCTCTTCTCTTCTCTTCCCAAAATTGGGGTCTTATTGTACCTACTATTAATGAAAGTCCTTTTAGGTTACTTCTCCTCTTACAATGTGGTTTAGACTTAACTTGCACTAAGTGGTGATAAATTTGGTAGTACTAGCCGGGCGTGGTGGCTCAAGCTTGTAATCTCAGTATTTGGGAGGTGGAGACCAGAGGATCCGGGTTCGCGGCCAGCCTCAGCTACTTCGTGAGGCCCTCCGCAACTTCATGAGACCTGGTTTCAAAATAAAGGATAAAAAATAGGGCCAGAGGTGTAGCTCGGAGGTAGAACGCCCCTGGGTTCAACCCCCGGTACCGCAAAAAAAAAAAAAAAATTGGTAGTACTTAGGTACCCTCCCACTTTATTGCAGTACATCTATTTGAACCCACATGATGGCCAGAAGGTTAAATCCCTCACATATTTTTATAAATAAAGCTTTATTGGGACACAGCTCTGCTCATTCATTTACATATTGTGTATAGTTGTTTCTATGCTACAGTGACATAAGTGACTAGTTGCAATGGAGACCATGTAGCCCACAAA
Source organism: Glis glis (assembly GCA_004027185.1). NCBI lineage: Eukaryota > Metazoa > Chordata > Mammalia > Rodentia > Gliridae > Glis > Glis glis. Next base: position 10,393 of record PVJS01025358.1, read on the forward strand.
GCTTAAAACCCTTAATATTTGACCCTTTAGAGAAAAAAATTGTCTGACACTTGCCCTAATCAATCAAATATTATACCATCAATAATCAGTCAGAACAAACCAACTGAGCCTAGTATATGAGAATGGTGGTTCTGGAATTTTACATCTCTAGGACTATCCATGTGTATGATTACTTTTGGTAGGAAGAAAGTTGGCCTGAACATTGGTAACTGATGGGTGGGAAGGGAGCAGGGAGGCATGTTTCATCTAGTTGGGTCCTGCCTTCCTGTCAGGCAGGTCACATCTTCTCCCTGTCTATCCTATCCCCTCCCAAGAGGAACACTGCTTCGTGGAGAAGTGGCCAAGGTTTTCAGATACCTATAGGTTGGAACCTTTGAATTGAAACCGGTCTGCCCTGTCTTTGCTGCCAAGCTTCATAAATCATTTGCCTGAACAATTAAAGGGCTGGGCCCCTTGTTGAATGCTGTTCCAGGTGCAGTGGGGTAACCCCCCTCCTCCCAGCTGCTCAGCATGCAAGGTAGGAGACCCCACACAGTGTCAGCTGTGAAGGCAGTACCAGGAGGCATTTGGTTTTCATCACCAGTGGGCTTCTCTATTTTCCCCAATCCCAAATTATGTTGGAAAGACCCCTCTCTAGGGATTCCATCACAATCTTCTAGTGATAGGTGTCTGAATGTTTGTGTTGGCCAGCTCTGGAAAGGTGCTGTGCCTCTGCAGATGGAAAGCATTATGACAGAGGCTCACCAGGACTGACCACCTCCTCTTTACCATGTCCAATGAGTTCTTTCTTGTGTGGAGCTGATGGTATGTGTACTCAAAAACTGCTGTCTTTTGGGCAAATCATGCAAAGACTGACCCTGAATGGGATCAGATCATCCTTTTTAAACTACGAATTATTTTAATTTATTTTTGTATGCTTGCAACTTCATCTAGCTCAAAACACTGCCACTAAAGAAAATAGGCATTAATACATTATATCCCCTGATGAGCATTTGCATTTAAACTTGTGTAGTTTAGAGTGTCCCTATAATCTCAGGTATGAGCATTCACATTTTCTAGAATCACCAGTTCCTACTTGCCACTTTTTACTTGCTTTTACAAGATTTATACGAAACTATACACTCTCCTAGTAATTCAGAGTAGGATGGAAGTTGCCTACAATTTGAATGACCTAGATAACTGAGAAGAAATAAAACTGATTTTGTGTCTAACTTGTTCAGTTAAATGCTTATCTGCCCATCGTGTGGGTATGATTGGCCTAAATTTATAAAGATAACATTGCAGAGCCTAGAGGGACCTTGAAGATCATCTAATTGTACAGATGTAGAAAAGGAGTCTATAGACCTTGAGTGACTTGTCCAAAATGATGAGGCCTACTCCTTTGTCCTTCAGACCACATGGCTCAGTCTATAGTTATACATCCCACCCATAAGACTTCCCCTCTAAAGCATGATTTAAGCAAAAGGAAATACCAGATACTTCAGTTTGGCTTCATATTGCTTTCTTTGATGAGTATGTGTGTGTTCTGAGACTCTCTCTGCTTTCTGCAAATCAGACATTCTTGCTGGGTTGCATCAGAGTCCAGGCGACATGATCGATGAATAAAGGGCAGAGGAAGGATGACGTAATGGCTCATGCGGCCTTTACCTGTGAATTATCTCTAGCTGTGTACTGCTCGGTGTCTGTGTGACTCATGCACTGAGGTACTGCCATCCCTGTTATTCAGCACTGTAGCCTCACACTTACCTCACCCTATGTTTCTCTCCTTTTCTTGCCAAATCTGATTAGAAGCACTTTTGTTTTAAGCGCATGTTTATGAAGCTGTAAGTGGACTTTGTACGAATGACCATGCATAGAAAGTAAAAGAATATTAGAACAAGCAATTTTTATACTGACTCTGTCAAATCAGTCTTTTTTTGTTTGTTTGTTTGTTTGGTGGTGCTGGGGCTGGAACTCAGGACTCTATGCATGCTAGTCAAGTGCTCTACTGCTGAGCTATATTCCCAGCCCTTATGACTCCGTCAAATCAGCTTGAGGTCTATATCAAACTCGTTGAGTGAACACTTGTATAGCACCTACTATGTGCCCTGCACTGTCAGTGCTTTCTTCCCTTACATCACTGTTTTGTCTCTCAGGTTTAGTTCAACAAATTCACATCAAATAAACCTGCAGGTGTCTATTATGGAACATGATTAGGATAGATGCCTCTGTATGCATTTTTTCTTTTAAACCTCAAAGCAGACTTGTGAAACAGTTACTGCCTGTACCTTTTGAGGTGAGTATGTTGACCCAGCTCACTTAGCTAATATATGTCAGAATTGGGATTGGAATCCTGATCTCTTGACACCAAGTACAGTACTTTTTCCACTATCACAAATGTCTTCAATTTGGAAGAAGAACTAACCAAAGTAGATATTGCAAGAAAAGTGTTCAGGTTTCTTAAGGTGATATTTATACTTGATTTATGTTCTTCACACTTGATCTAGCATCTGTCTCTGTTCTTTGTTTATCCTCGGAATGTGAAAAGTCAAGAGACTAAGAATAAGTGTATTTGTTGAAGAATAACCACTCAAGTTCTACAGTGGAGTTGCATCATAGAAACACTAAATTTGCATGAATTCAACTACACCTGTTCAGCAAACGAATGTCAAAAGAGAAAGAATAAATATGTACCTGTGCAGACAAGTCTTCTCAGTTTTTATTCAATGAGTCTGTACCTAGAAGTGAACCTGAGTTGGAAGATGTGTATTTACTTTTCTCACTCCATTTCTGTTCCCACGTGCCTCTTAGGGTAAGCATCTTGCATTGCTCAATGTGGTGCTGTTTTGTACAACATATATCCTAAACACAAGCCAACTATTCCATCTTTTATTCACCAAAGACATAATAATGTATGGCAAAGCTTGAGGGGAAAACCATCGGGAATGGGCTTACTGAGAGATAGTATATTGGCTTCCTGCATGAGGCCTTCCTAGGGAATAGCAAGGTAATTTTGACATGAATTGTGGGATTTTTTTTTCACTTGTTTTTTAAGAAACCTAAACCCCAAGTAAAAAGCAGCTCCTGTGGGATGATATTAGGTTGCATATAATCAAGCAGGGAATTTTGTCTATAATCTACTAAAACTGCCGTGAGCTCAAGAACATTTTGTATATAGGTGGCTGAACATATCTTCCATTTTCTGTATGTTGTGCCAGATTGGGAGGGTTATTACTGGGCAGATCAAGTATTCACTGTGTCCATAAGAGAACTGTGTTACTTGCCACTGAAACCAGGGGAGAAGAACTAACCAAAGGAAAAAAGTTCAATGGGCTGCCCATTAGGGTGATAGAGAAAGAGGATTAAGAAAATTCCGCTATTAGTTACTGATGACCTCTGAAAGAATATTAGTCAATCAAGGTCAGAAGCAAGATATAAGGAATTAAGATACATCATCTAAGCCGGGCGTGGTGGCGCACGCTTGTAATCCCAGTACTTGGGAGGATGAGACTGGAGGATCTGGGTTCATGGCTAGCCTCAGCTACTTAGTGAGGCCCTCCGCAACTTAGTGAGACCCTGTTTCAAAATAAAGAATAAAAAAATAGGGCTGGGGGTGTAGCTCAGAGGTAGAATGCCCCTGGGTTCAATCCCCAGTACCGCAAAAAAAAAAAAGATACATCATCTAACAATCATCTAACATCAGAATAAGAGTAGTCAGCAGGATCTCATGTAACCAAAAAAGGGGCTGCAGGAAGAGATGGCAGAAGAAGTTGAGGTCTGAAGACTGGGACTGGGTACTGATAAAAGGTAGGATTTGGAGATCTAAAAACAGAAGCACTGATGTCGTCAAGAAGGATTCTGAAGCTGGGCATGATGGTGCATACCTGTAATCCCAGTACTTGGGAGGCTGAGACAGGAGGCTGAGGCTTGCAGGTTCCAAACTAGCCTCAGCAACTTAGGGAGACTCTCAGCAACCTAGTGAGACCTTGTTTCAAAGAAAAATAAAATAAAATAAGGCAGGGGGTGTAGCTCAAAGGTAGAGTGCCCCTGGGTCAAAAATGAGGAGGAAGAGGAGGAAGAGGAGGAGGAGGAGGAGGAGGAGGAGGAGGAGGCAGCCTCTGAGCTTCAGAGGCAGAAACTTCTGAGCTTGAGATTTCTTTTGTGGCACAGGTAGGGAAGAGCTGGCCACTGAGAGAGGAGAGACAGGACAACTACTGGCATCTATTGGCAGATTCTCATAGCCTCTCACCCACCAGGTTTTGGATTTCACTTTATTACTTTTCTAAGTAGTTAGGTTTTAGTTTGCTTGCAATTTGGAGAATTGAAGTTAGCTCTGCCAGGCTGTTATGAGGCTGGGGAAGGAGGTTCCAGTATTCAACATACAGGGCATACCCAAAAAGCCAGTAAATGTTTAATCTCATGAATAGAAAAGCCAACTCATTCATAATACCAAATCTCATCTTATTCAAGGAAGTGGAGTTACAACCAGGGCACCTCCCTTTCCTTCCTGTATTTGTGTAGCTAATAGCACCTTGCATTGTTGAAAGCAAAGTCTCGCTGGCTATAATTTTCTTTTCTCAGGTTGCTCACTTTGTATTTTTGGCTCAACATTCAATGTGAACTACAGGAGATTGCTCGACTGCTGTTTCTAGCAAATAGGCTGCCTTGGAGTTGCAGCTGGGAGGCTCAGGAGCTCAATTTAGGATGGGATCTCAGAGTGGCTCCGCTGCCCCACTATATGTATATAATATCATTGAGCACTTATTAAAAATGTAGATTCCAGCTGAGCATGGTGGTGCCCGTCTAAAATCACAGTATTTGAGAGGCTAAACCAAGGAAGATTGCAGTTTGGAGGCCAGAACACAGTAACTTAGCAAGACCTTGATTCAAATTAAAAACTAAAAAGGGCAAAAGTAGAATGCCCTTGGTTCGATCCCCAGTACCACAAAAAATAATAAAATAAAAATGTAGCCGGGCATGGTGGTGCACACTTGTAATCCCAGTACTTTGGGAGGCGGGGACCGGAGGATCCGGGTTCGCGGCCAGCCTCAGCTCGCGCGCTCTCTCTCTCTCTCTCTCTCTCTCTCACTCTCTCTCTCTCTCTCCCTGTCTGTCTGTCTGTCTGTCTCTCTCTCTCTCTCTCTCTCTCCTCAGTGAGGCCGTCCGCAACTTCGTGAGACCCGGTTTCAAAAAAAAATAAAGTATAAAAAATAGGGCCGGGGGTGTAGCGTGGAGGTAGAACGCCCCTGGGTTCAATCCCCGGTACCGCAAAAAAAAAAAATTAGATTCCAAGACCCTACCCTAGATTACTAAATATGAATCCGTGATGGGGCGTGGTTCTGGAATGTGTGTATTAATAACATCACTCAGAATTCTTACGAAGCTCAGAATTTAAGAACCACTGGTTTAGGAAATGTGAGTGTGATATAAAAAAAACAAATCCTAAGAGAGTAACCTTTTGACAAACCGAATTCTCATCATTCTAAAGTTAAATTTTATAATATAAAATACAGCTAGGAATATTTGTTTTAGTGAAAATTCATAAATCTTTGAAACTTTTAGGAGAAAAAACTAAATACAAGGTATATACCAAATATTAGCAGTAGTAATAAACACTCTTGAGTATGAAGGAAAGGAGAGTGTTATAAATCCAAAAGTTTGCATGTTTTATGAAATTTCTGTCATTTCCCAAGAAAGGGAAGGACTAAGAAGAGGGAAGAATGAAAAAGCTTTCCCTTACTTTGAAGATGCTAATCCTTTGTTGTATTTGCCTCCCTAGTGCAGCTACCTACTACCCACAGCCCTCTGCCACAGGCCATCCGAGTCCCATTCATTTCCACCTCCATTACTGCTTTCTCAGCCCATGTGAGCCAGAACCAGAATGGAGAATGGTAGGAAAGAGAAAGATAATTAGACGGGAAGTGGAACTGAAGTTGTACAGAAAGTGGGGAAGCAAGGTTCTAAGAAGCCCTAAAACATTAGACTAGAAAGCCCTTAGCCATAGAAGTCTGAGTAAATTTTGCCGTAGTTATAAATATGTGTGGGATATAGGTGTACCTGAAATTTCTGGGGGTCAGGGACATAAGAGAGACTGGCTCCAGTTCTATTGCCCCTATTAAAATTACCATAGAAACCAACCCGAACTAATGTTCCCCCAGCCCTCATCTGATCTTTGGCTCTTATTTAAAATTTGTTTTTGTTGTCTTTGGATTGTTTCCTTTGTGTAAGTTTTTTCCCTAAATAATCTCCTACTTTCTTCATGACTGGAATAGTTAGGTAGTTCTTTAGAATACCTTTGCCAACCCCCTTATTTCCTCCTTCCTCACAATTATCATAACTACTACCTACAGATGGATAAATTTGAGTCCTATCTTCTACCCCTGACCATGAGGTGATAATCTATAGTTTTCTGATCCAAAGGCACCTTCAAAAAAAAAAAGTATCTCTTCTAGATAGTCATGAGGGCCATCATTCTAATCCCAGAAGTTTTAGTTTTACCCTTTTTATTTAGTGCTATTAAAACTCAGCTTTGGAATGATGAGAATCTAGCTTGTTTATCTTACATCTTTTCTTCCCGTAAGAAAATTCCAACTTGGGTTGCACTTGGCCCTTACTATTGTGACTCCTAGAATTTGCTACTTAAGAAATTGAAGCTAAGAGCAAATGTTCCTGACTCTGTTTTAAATCAGATAATCAAATTAATAATTACAGCATGTCAGCCAAACTAAACAAGCATTCTCCATGGGTAGAACCATGCATTGTCTTGGGCTTTTTGATTACTTAACCATGCGAGCTTTTTTAATTGAACCATCTTTAATGGGCATGGTGAAGGATAAAAAATTAGTTTTTGTTTTGTTTTGTTTTTGTTTTGGGGTGCCAGGGATTGAGCCCAGGGACATTCTACCTCCAAGCTACACCCCAAGCCCTATTTTATTTCTTATTTGGAAACAGGGTCTCACTAGGTTGCTGAGACCCTTGCTAAGTTGCTGAGGCTGGCTTTGAACCTGCAATCCTCCTGTATCAGCCTCCCAAGTACTGGGATTACAAGCATGCACCACCACGCCTGGCCAAATTAATTGTTTTAAAAGCATTTTTATTTGGTCTTATTTGATGTACTTTTCGTCCAAAACATTAACATGTTCATCTTCATAACTCTTTCAGTATTTACTGGCTTGCTTAGCACTTAGTTGGTATTTTCCACATGAGGTTTACACCATCTTGTGGCATGTGATTTCCTCTGATTTGCTATGTTTCTGTGTCCTTGCATTCATTAGCCTATTGGCAGGTGTATCAATTTGGAAGAAAAGGGGCATCCCCTCTCATTTTCTACTCTAAATCCTTCATTACATATATGTTCTGATCACAAGTCAATGATTTGAGTCTCTCAGATTTACTGTTTTTATGTTTCATTCATAATAAAACATGAAAATATCTTATGGCCTCTTCATTTAACTAGAAGACTGTATAGAACAGGGCCTTATTGATATGTCACAAAACTAATTTTTATCATGGTTCACTGATCCATTTGCATGAAATATCAAGTTCTAGAAATCCATGCTTGTATATCTCCCAACACACACACACACACACACACACACACACACAGAGAGAGAGAGAGAGAGAGAGAAAATGGAGAAGCCAAGTCATAAAAAATGTGAAAGTCCAGTCAGGAGAAATCAATAAGAGATCAATTATGCAATGAAGAAGATAATTAAGAACAAAAAGATCCATTCTGTGTTGTGTGGCTGAGGCAGAGATCCAGAATTGGCCCGGAAAGTGTACAGATTTTGCTCTAATTGCAATTCAAGGCCAACTTCTAAAATGCTTTGAATTAGATGAATACTTCACTGATAGAAGCTAAAGAGTGTTGTATAGGCAAAATGGGCATTGTTGCTCTGACTGCTGCAGATATGAATTGTGATATAGGAAAGGTATCATTGGGAAAGGTATATTTATTATCTAGAGATAATAGGCAGTTGGCAAGATCTGGCCACTGAGGGAGAGGGTAGAGGCAGCTATCTGTTAGTGTCATTGGTGAGCAGATTCTCTGTAGCCTCCCACCCATTGGTTATTACATAGCATCTGGTCATTAGTTATCTAAGTAGTTAGGTTTTAATTTTCTGGCAATTTGGGAGACTGAAGATTCCCTTAGGGATTAGAGTTGGAATTGGTTTCCCCAGAACGACTTTGCCTGGGATCTATACCCAGGGTGTTGTCCTCCTCTCCGAAGTTGGCACATTTTCTATGGTCCTGATGTTTGTACTAGTATAATTACAATTAATTGCTACTGCTCTTGGAGATAATCTCTTTTCTCACATTTAGGTTTAAGGCTTTCGGTAAGGCTACTTGAGCAGTGAGGAGGAAAGAGCCTTTCCATAATATTAAGGTCATTCCTGATAAAGGTGACTGCTCCACCCCTCCTTCCCAGTTAGATCCCCTGCCAGCAATAGCATAGACTTGAGCCAGTGCCAAATGTTCAAGTACCATAAGGACTTGCTTGATAAAGCCTATGCATGGCAAAGAAAAAAAGCAGCCAAAGGTTCCCAAACTAAAATTCTCCAAAATTTCCATATGAGATGGAGCCAGGGCACCCTTCGTCTAAGTGTTACCATGTGTTTGCTGTAGTCACTGATATCCTGCCATTCTCATTCGCCAGCACTTCTGGAGATTAGAAATTATAGGAAGTGCTGGTCATATCAAGATGGAAATCTACTCTGGCTGCAGAGAATTTGGTCTTTGACAAAAAGGACAATGGCAAAGATAGGAAACAACTGGGATTAATACTGTGATCTTTCCAAATAATTGCTAAGTAATTATTGGCCTCTTAGTCAGTGACATTCAGTGTTGTACTTCATTGTTCCATTAATGTTTACATGTGTTTACTAGCCTCGTTTCCCTTTCTGTTAGAGACTCTGGACTAGGAGAATTCTTGTCCTGCCCTGGTCCTTGTATTTTGCATGAATAACCAGCATAGTATCAATAATAAATAGTTGTTGGGTGTGTGACTAGTTTTAAAAAAAAGTGATTTCATAGATTCCTAGGCATGAGAAAGATTAGCTAATAATTTCACAGTGCTCAGACAGTTTGAAAACCTGGAACATCTATACATATAGGAAAGAGATATTTTTGATAGCCTCAATATCCACCAAACCTTTACCATAGTTGTAAAGAATAATATAATTGACTGGTTCACAGTAGAATCAAAAGGAAAAATAAAGATCTATAGCCTTTAAACATTTAGTGTCCTGAATGAAAACTCAAATGGAGTGCAGTAACTGAATTTAGTAAGACCTGTTTTAATTTGACCACTCAAAAATCTTGTCTCCTGAATGAAGAACTTAATGGATTTAACCAAACCCACAATATTACCAAGAGTGTAAGATCCAGCTTCTGTTCAATGTTTCTCTTGTCCTGGAACAAAATGTTACCCAATATAAATTGCCAATAATTTCACTGAGAGAGTTAGAACTTGCAGTAGTGGTAGTAGTAATGATAGCATTAAAAGGAGAAATTACGCCAGGCGTGGTGGTGCACGCATGTAATCCCAGTACTTAGGAGGCTGAGACCGGAGCCTCAGCCACCTAGTGAGGCCCTCTGCAACTTAGTGAGACCCTATTTTGAAATAAAGAATAAAAACAAATAGGGCTGGGGGTGTAGCTTGGAGGTAGAATGCCCCTGGGTTCAGTCCCCAGTACTGAAAAAAAAAAAAAGGAGAAATTAGATTGTCTGCCCCTGTTAGCAACCTGAACAGTTAAAGACATTAATGGACCATGAAAACTGGAGGGCTGGGGTGACTGCGGGTCAGAGCCTAACACACATAGGCAGGCACAGTACAGGGGAACCTTTCATCACCTCCACTACACTGAGCCTTTTCTCTTGATAGAGCAAGCTCTTAATTTCCCCAAGTTGTTAATCTGGCACCTTTCATGAACATCACTGTTCACTTTGGAAAATAAAAAAGCAAACAGCCAAAACATTTAAGCGTTAAGAGGAAAGAAAATCAACAGAGGAAATTACAGTAGCACTTGATACACTGGCACCTTTTTCTTGAGTCATTGGAGGCAAAGCTATTTGAAAGTTAGCAGCTTTGACAGTCTCTTTTTAAGACAGTAACCAGAGGTTCTGGGAAGGAAGGTGCCATGCATAGTCTGTCATGGTTCAGCTGTGGCCTTTAAATTTTCAAAAATGACCTCTCAAAGTATCAATGAGAGCCAAGTGATCGAAAGTAAATACCACCTTCTTTCACGGTTGCTTTTGTTCTGTGTTTACCATTTCCCTTCTAAATGAATTGGTGTTTCCTGATCTGGTATTGTTTGTTTGGGGATTACCCTTCAGTTGTTAACACATCTACCATATGTTTTAATATATCAAGGGTTGAATATAATATCTAGTTCTCATTTTTTTCTGCCTCTTATTTTTAGGTAAGTCATCTGACTGGAATGACATTTCATTTGATGGAATTTTCCATTTGGTAAAGTATTACTATTTTTATCAAATAATGTAAACTGTCATTTTTGTGATTTTTTTAAATCTGTATTTTCCCACAACATTGACCTTATTAGTGTACTCTGTCTGGAAGGAAAAAAAAAAAGAATGGGGGCAGGGCATGGGAAACGAGGGGAAAGGCATGACATTGAATATATTTACATGTCAAAAACACTGCTGAAGGAAGCCTATATCTTTATAGCTATTTTCATCAGTTTTGTCCTTTAGAACTTCAGGAAGTATTAGAAGAGTTGTATTTAAAAAGGATTGGGTTTATTTAATAGAATCTAACCAAGTTTAGAGTAGTGACTTGTATTTGGTAAAAATCTGGCACTACTGAAAATGTTGTTTTACATGTTGGGTTAAGCATTCTATATCATCCATGTATTTAATAGAAGAAATAGAAAAGCACAATTTCAGAACTATAAACCCAAGATTTGTAGCACAAAGATGGTGCCAGGGCTTGTGGTCCATACTAATTGAAGATTGAAGTCCCTGAAAGTGAGCATAATGAGAGGGACCACAGAGACACATCATAACAACAAATGACCTCCTCTCATAGTTCCGGATATTTTCACTAGTGAAAAGGATGTCTGAACTTGCTACACTTTCTGAAAAAGTGGGTAGGTCATGAATCCTAGCAATTCTTTTTCCCTTGGAGGTATGCATCTCTTTCTATATAACTAGACACCTATTGCTGTATTGAGTAATAAGTAACTGAAACCTAATATCCCTCCTCCCAGTGTCATACCGTTCCCAAAGTTGTTTTTGACAAGGATTTGCATTGTGTGTTTTCTTCTAGAGTTAAAACACCCAGAGAACCAGTTATATGTCATATTCCTTCAACTCTACTCCTCCGTTATCTCTTCTTCCCTCTGAATATTAATTTTTAATCCTGGCTATTTGTTAGTTATAATCCCTGTTGAGACAGTAGAATATTGGCATTTATTGTTGCTGATTAAGAAAAGAGACACACTTTTTGGATATTGGATGAAACCAGGATAGGATTACATTGACATTCTATTCAAAAGCTTTAGTGGTTGAAGCAAAGTTCCTTCTGTCACAGAAGACTATCCCATCTTTATCCAGAGATAGGCTCTGCCCCACAGGGCCAAGAGCATGTAGAGTAGGGGCCATTTCTGCTCTGCAGTGTTGTGCTTTTGGTTGAGTGGATAGATGAGAGGATAAATACATAAAAATTCATATTATACTTTTTAAGTTAAAGTTTTAATATTAGAAGCTTTGAAAAGAGGGAAACTTCCAATTTTACTTACAGTTGTGTCTGGTAGCCTATGATATTGTATGGCCACTTTCTCATATTGAGACTGATAATTTTCATATCAGTTACCATTTACATAAATTAGGTTACTTTTGAAAACCTGTGTGAGGGGGAAGGTATGTAGGAAGCAAGGGATGAATAGTATTCTTTAACTCAAAGTATCCAAAAAGCAATCCAAAGAATACAAAATGAAGTACTGGTTGATTTTACATTTCAGTAGGATTTTTAATATTTTCATCTATCTTTTATATTCTAAAAGAATGAAATATCTAAAAATTCTCTCTGATTCTTTTATTTCTTTACACTAGGATGGAGATTGGCAGAATTAATATCTTATAAACCAATCAAAGGGCCTTCCAGACAGGAGATATGTAAAAATAATTTCGATGCTGTTTTCCCATTTTCTTTCCTGAGAATCTCTATTTTCTTCTCATTGATTTCATTAAAAGCCCAACACCCAAACTAAACATTCTTTGTATTTTCCAAGAAATGGTCATCCAGAGGACATCCCAGCTTTCTACTATAATATTTTCTAACTTTGAGAAAGTCAGGAGCCTTTTAAGGAATACAGGTTACTTAGTAAAGGGTAGGAATATCTAGGAATAAGAATCTTCCATAATATTGGGAAAACTGGGAGAGGTTCTGATGCTTCAGCAAGAATTCAGATTGCCCCACCCTATGCCTAAGTGAGAAATAGGATTAAGAAAGAAACAGTCCAAATAATGTTATGTCCATATATGAAGGTATTACTACCAATCTCATTAACATGTACAGGGAGGGAGGAAGGGGGAGTGGGATGGGATGCTAAGGGAAATACACCAAGTGATGTGTGCATGTATGTTTCTATCACTTCAAGCCTTGCTATGTTGTATAATTTTAATATACCAATAAAAGTATTTAAAAAATAATTTTGCTGGGGGTGGTGGTGCACACTTGTAATCCCAGTACTTGGGAGGCTGAGACCGGAGGATCTGGGTTCACGGCCAGCCTTAGCTACTTAGTAAGGCCCTCCACAACTTAGTGAGACCCTGTTTCAAAATAAAGAATAAAAAATAGGGCCGGGGGCGTAGCGCAGAGGTAGAACCCAGGATGTAGCCCCTGGGTTCAGTCCCCAGTACTGCAAAAAAAAAAAAAATACAATAAAAAGAAGAAGAAGAAGAATTTCATATAGTCAGCTCAGTTTCAATTCAGCTAAACTACCATCAGAAGAGGCAGACATGTGGTTGGCCCAATTACTAAATGAGTTGATGTCAAGTTTTTCATAGTTCATCACCAGTGATGTATTGATTTCTGAATCCACTAATCATACTCTGATAGCAGCCCATTTCAAAACCAGTAAGTTACATTAGACAAAATATACAGACAATGTTTGAAATTAATTTTAACAGAAAATACAGTGACCATATTTTTTTTGTTTTCATTCTAAAATAAGCTCCTTCTAATAGTTGAACAAATTTCCTAGGTTTATCAAAGTATGATTAACAAAAATTGTGTAATAATGGTATTCAGTATGATGTTTTCATATATATATACCTTGTGAAAATAGTAAATCAAGCTAATATATCCACCACCTCTCATGCTTACTTTTGTTTATTCATTTGTTTGTTTGTTTGGTGAGAACATGTAAGATCCACTCTCTTAGCAGTTTTCAAGTATACATTGTTATTAGCTATAGTCACCATGCTGTACAGTAATCTATAGAATTCCTGACTAACTGCAACTGTGCCCTTTGAAAAACATCTTCTTTTGAAAAATGCCTATTGAGGTCCTTTGCCCATTTTTAATTAGGTTATTTGTTTTGTTGGTATCGAGTTTGAATTCTCTATCCATTTTGGATAGTAACCCTTTATCAGATGTTTGGTTCACAAATACTTTCTCCCATTCCATAGATTGTTTCTTCATTCTGTTGATTATTTCCCTTGCTATGCAGAAGCTTTTTAGGTGATCCAGTCTCATTTGCCTTTTTTTTTATGTTTTTATCTAGTTGTTTTATAATTTCAGGTTTTAGATGCATCTTTGAGTTGATTTTTATATATAGTATGAGATAAAGAATCTAATTTCATTCTTCTGCATGTGGATATCCTGTTTTCCCAAAACCATATATTGAAGATGGCCTTTCCCCATTTCATGTTTTTGACATTTTAAATCAAAGATTAATTGACCATAAATGTGTTGACTAATCTGAGTTCTCTATTCTTTCTCTTAGCCTGTATGTCTGTTTTTATGCCAGTACTGTGCTGTTTTGATTACTGTAGCTTTAAGTATGTTTTAAAGTTAGGTACTGAGTGTAATGCTTCCAGTTTTGTTCTATTTGCTCAAGATTGTTTTGGCTATTTGGGGTCTTTTGTGGTTCAAAATGAATTTTAGGAATGCTTTTTTTTATTTCTATGAGAAAAGTCATTAAAAATTTGGTAAGTATTACACTGAATATATAAGTCACTTTGGGTAGTCCAGGCCCTGGGTTTGATCCCCAGCTATGCACAAAAAAAAAAAAATTCAGTCTCATTGCTTCTAGAATTCTGACAGTTCTTAAAACTCAATGCTAATATTATTGAAGCAAAAATTGCTATAGCTATTATTGAAATGCAGAAGAGAACTTTGTCTTATACTCTCTGTGCCTCAGTGTCCTTGTTATTTTTTTTTCTTGGATGAAATCCCCATGAATTTAGGGACTGTGTCCACTTTTGCTAATTTTTATACCTCTAGCAGTTAGCACACTACCTGGTATAAAGAGGCCACTCATTGAATATCTGATAAATGAGACCATTGGATATAAAATAATCTCAATCACATATGATGATTGTGAGGAATAATGAGGTAACATATATAGTTTAAAAAATCTGATTGATGTTAACCAAATTTTCTTACAGATACACAACACTGCCTTTCAAACCATAGTGTCCCTATTAAGATGCAGTAGATGACATCTTATACCTAGCTAGAGTTGCTTGTATCCCCCAGTCCTTCCCTGTTATTGATTAGAGCTATACAGGATAACCAATTAAAGTTTAAAAATCATTTATATGACAAGAGAATAAATAAAGGAAATAAAATAGGCTGACAAATTCCCCTTCTTCATTCTAAGTTTTCTATCTAAAATGTAGACCATACCACCTTTGGGTAGTTCCTGATACACTGACAGGCCATATAGTATCGTTTGCTTTCTGTTACTCTATGAGACCCTAATATCATGAGAGCTCATACCAATCATTATGTGATTTTTAACATATTCTTTCGGTTATGTCATACTCATTACCTTAACTATATTTGGAAGAGCACCCTATAGTCATCTTTTTAGCATATCAACAACCTTCCAACCAGTTTCAGGGGAAAAAAATAAAACTGGTAACTTTGAAGCTGAAACTTTTCCTGATCATGTTCCCTGTTTCTATCTTGATGACTGCTTTTCCCTTTCTACCAGTGTGTTTTGTTTTACAGAAGCCAGTACCATGGGTGACCAGGAATCATGAAGATGAGGGCTAATGTACTTTCTCATATATTATCCATTTCAGAACATACGTATTGACTGCCTAGTATGTAGGCATCCTAGGCTGTGATTCAACATTCCATAACATGAATCATGACCATTTATGAGTTATAAAACAGAAATATTAGATTTTTCCCCTGTGTTCTAGAACTCAATCCCTAAAGTAAGAAGGATGAGAGTGAAGGAGGTAGCCTTTGAAAATCTACCATGATGTCCATCAGTGTTTCCCACAATGTGATCGGTGGAATACCAATCTTGTGAGATATACTACCAGAAGTCAAGTAAATTAAGGAAAAATAGCAAGCAATACTCTCGGCAATTCATAGTACAAATAAGTCTGGAAAAAGCTCTAAAATGTCTTACACAAAGAAACAAGTTTATCTTTGCTGAACTAATTTATTTAGGAACACACTTTGGAGAACAGTAATGACATTTTTAGAATCTTATAATTTATTCATTCTGTTATTCCATTTCCTTTTTCTAGATTCAAAGAGTAATTAAAAACTCATAATCTCTCTGTTCCATTCTCCCTCCATATTCTCCTTTGTCAAAATGGTATGTTCTGAAAATATCTACTATTAAAATCAGTATTTATAAAATATTTTTAAATTATATGGCTCTATCTGATTATCTAATTAAGCTGGAAATGAATTGAGTCCTGGAGAGCAGTTTGACCCAGTCAGTCCATTATACAGAACAAAGCGAGCATGAGACAAGTGTTGAATCAGCAAAGGTTTCTAGTGCTCTGACGGAAACGGAGCAGTGAAACTAGATGAGATTTTTAATCACCTCCCAATGACCATGCTAACCATACCTATACTACAGCTATCTCTCCTCCTTAACCCTTTATCTTTTTATGCACGCACCTGGCACCCGCCTTACCAGATTACAGCAAGCCAGAATCACCATAATAACCAAAGAATGAAATTTCCCTGTATATACTTAGCACTGCAACTCTTGCATCCTGAGACCTTTTTTGAAGCATCAGTGAAAAAATTTGAGAATGCGTGGATTATCTGATGTTTAAAACTAAATTGTGGTATTTTGGAATACTTAAAGATAGTAGCAAATATTTTTTCTCTAAAATTATTTGTAGGTTATTTTGAGTAGAGCTGTTGACTATCTTCATTCCTTTCCTATTTAAAACTCTTCTTATTTTAAACAGTATAAATGTAAGCTGATGTATGTTTATGTAAGAGACAATCATCGTCTGTCAAGCTGTTATTGCAAAATTAAGGAGGAAGAGAATTTTTCATCATGTTGTCATCCAGTCTCATGCCTTATTTTCATTTTTTAATTCACTTGGAATTTATGTAAGAGAATTCAGAAAGCTGGAGTGACCTCCCCACCCTACCCCCCAGCAGGGGAGTGTGGCATGAGGAAACTGGCTTGGGAACTCTACACTTTCTATGTAATTGTATTTTCTGAGTAATATCCCTGATTCAGTAATCACCCTGGGTAGTAGCTGTATAAGTTTTCTTATTCCCTGGAAAGCCTTACTATAATTGGTAACTTTTCTAGTATATTGTGTACCTTGTAATTTTGTTTCCTAAAATTGACATTTAATGTCTTTGTTTCCCCCATGTAACCTTTTTAAAGCCTTGTATCTCCATTTATTTTATTGCTCCCACACCCTCTTTCTATTTCACACAATTTTTTGCTGTTCACTTTGCTATTCTGCAAATAAATCATTTGCAGATATTCCTAAAGCTGAAGCATCTCACAGCCTACTGCTGTGGTTTCTTAGTAGAAGACAAGTTTATAGCCAAAAGTTGTAAGTTCCCTAAGTTCCAAATCTGTAGACGTTTCCATTACACAGCCCAAATATTCCCTTTATAATCACTGAACCTCTCAAAGAAAATAGATGCCATCAACCTAGAAACAGAATTGAATCTTTAGGCTCTGGGTATTTTTAAAGATCTGAGATAGCTAGGACATGTAAGAATCAGCATTGCATTGGTCATTTTCTTTTGAGGACTACAGATAGTATCTTGTGCTAAGTGCTAAAAGACAACTATGAATTGACAGGAAATCAACATTTCTAACTCCATCTACTCTGACCAAAAGGAATAGTATCAGATTGAAAAATATTTAAGACCTTTGAGGTGTGTCATTAGGTTGTTTATTTGGTGATTTTCTGTTCTTCTTATGTGGGCACTCAGTGCTATGAATTTTCCTCTTAATACTGCCTTCAGGGTGTCCCAGAGATTTTGATAAGTTGTGTCTCTGTTTTCATTTGTTTCTAGGAATTTCCTAATTTCTCCCCTTATTTCTTCTCTGACCCATTCCTCATTCAG
>PVJS01025359.1:0-27924 GCA_004027185.1 Glis glis
GAGAGAGAGAGGGAGAAATCCTAGTAGGAAAGTGGGGAATCACAGGATAAAATAGTTCCTTTTTTTGGTGGCGGTGGTGATACTGGGGATTGAATTCAGAGACATTCTACCTCCGAGCTCTACCCCCAGTACTATTCTCATTTTTTAAATTTGTTTTGAAACAGGGTCTCGCTAGGTTGCTGAGAGTCTCACTAAGTTGACGAGGCTGGTCTTGAGCCTGTGATCCTCCTGTCTCATCCTACCAAGTACTGGGATTACAGACATGTGCCACCATACACTGCTCACAGGATAAAATACATACTATGACAAAAGAACATAATTAATTTTAAATAATATAAAATAGATAAAATACAATGACAATAATATAATTTAATTACAAATTTAATAATCAAATTAGTATTACAAATTAATAATCTATATTACAAATTATTGATAATCTCTCTGAAGGCATAGGGAATAGAAGTTCTGACCTCAATAATGTTATATTTTTAACTTTAGAAATTTAGAATAATTTTGGAAATTTAGAATTTAAAAATTAGATTTTAGAAATTTAACTTTAGAAATTAAATTTAGAATTTAACTGTATTAAATTTAAATTTAGAAAGTTAACTTTAGAAATTTAGAATAACTTTAGAAATTTAGAATAGAGGTTCTGACCTAAATACCTTTAGAAGTTGTTTCTCTTTGAGGTGTGGGTGGACAATTCTGAAACCCAAGTACAAGTGTACCAGAATTGGACAATTAAATAAATGGACGGAAGGGGGTAGGAGCCAGATTTCTCAATATTGAAGTGGGAAGTTATGAATAACTAAGGAAAGAAGGGTAGAATAAGCCATGGAAGGGTTAGATTTGGGGACATTAGCATTTGCTCATGTTTAGTTTAATAGAGATATAAAGAAATAGTTACGTGTATACGTGAGCTAGTATACACACACACATTCCCCAGCTCAGCCCACTGAGAGCGGGTCCCAGCAGCAAGGCGCTCACTCAAGACCTTCCAATAAAAGGCACCAGGGCTCCTTGAAGAAATGGCCGATTCTAGGGCTGGGACAAAAAGTATACAGGATGAGTTTGCAACATCCTGTAATTAGCCAGAAAGTAAGGAAGTGCTCAAAAACACAACAGTAGAGGTGTCTCAAAGGGTAAGGGAGTCAACAGAAAGAGGTCTCTGTGCCCCACACTGGAACAATTTGAACAGCAAAATAAATAACATAATATTGGATTATGACATAAAGTATAAAGCAAATATCCATGAATGCACATTGACACAATAAATGGCTGAGTAAATAACAGAAGGTTTCCAAATAACTTATGTAGACACTTCCCTCTCAAGGAGGCAGAACACGGCTCTCCACCCCTGAAGTGGGGGCTGTGCTCGGTGACTTCCTGGCACAGTGCACGGGTGCAAAGGGACAAGAGGAGTGAGATGATGCTGGAGAAGCCTGGTCCACACTGCCTTAGGCAGGAGGTGAAGGTGGCACCATTAGTGATGTGATGTCGGCTGAGGACATGTCACCTCTGTGACCTTCCTCTCCAAAACCCACAACCCAGGCTCATCATGAGAAAAACACAACCCCAAATTGGGGTTCTTCCACAGAATACCTGACAGGTCTCCTCAAAACTATCATGGCCATCAAAACAAGGAAAGTTTGAGAAACTGCCACAGCCAAGAGGAGACATGATGGCTAAATGTCACTTGGTATTCTGGGTGGGATCCTGGTAAAAATACATTAGGGAAAAAACAATAAAATCTGAGTAAAGATGGAGTTTAGCTAATAAACTTTAATACTGTAAAGAACCAACATCGGTTCTTTAGTCATGATAAATGCACCACAGTAATATGTTAACGAGAGAAGAAACGGGGTGAAGGATTTACAGAAGCACTCTGGAATATTTTTGCAACTTTTCTGTAGATTTAAACTTATCCTAATATAAAATTGCGTTTAAATATATTCTTAGTGGCACAGTCGCTCATACCCCTGCCTCACGCCCTTGGCAATGTGACCTTGCTGCTCCTCCCTGGGGAGAAGTGGTTCCTGCTTCTCCACCTCTTGAATGTGGCTGGCCTGGTGGCTTGTTTGGGCCAATAGGATGTAATGGAAGGAAATTCATCATGGAGTCTCAGGAGGCCTCGCATGTTGCAGGGTGGTGAGAGACACGTGGTCCAGGCACCCTTTGTGTCCCAGCCCGTAGCCAGACAACTGCCAGACACGTGACTGAGACCATCCTAGGAAAGCCAGTCTCCACACAGGACACCCCCTCTGATTTCAGACAAGCAGCCAAGGCAAAATTAGCCAAGCTTGACCCAGATCAGCAGGCCAGCCAGCTGACCCACAGGAGCAATAGCAAGAGCTTTCGTTTAACGTCACTGAGTTTCGAAATGGTTTGTTATAGAGTGATAGCTGAGTGACTCACTTGTAGCTGGGTATAACACTGTACAAAATGACATGTTCTGACATTGTGATTACAAAAGATTAGGAGCAAACTTAAGGCTCGTCAATAGAAGACTGATCAGATAATTTTAGGAGATTCACATAATGGGATATTAGGTAGCCATTCAGCAGAATGAGGCAGCTCTATGTGTATCATGGAACAAATTCCATGCGACATTTGTAAGCGAAGCAGCAAGAGGTGCGGAAGAGCAATGGGAGAAGCTCCTGACCCTGTAAGATATTTGTGTTTGCATGGACAATCGCCACAACTCTGGAGGACGCACAGGCACACAGCGCAATGGCCACCTCTGGGAAGGGGAACCTGGTGGCTGCTGAGCAAGACTTGAAGGGAGCCTTCTCATTCACTCCACTTTCTTTTTTATATTTTGAATCATGTTAAATGCGTTATCTATTCAAAAATAAATAAAAGCAAAATGTAGAATCTCCTGTGCCTTTCAAATTCAGAGTTTATTATTCCGTCTCCAAGATTCCCAAGATCCACAGGGACCACGAATAGCAGCAGAGAAGCCACCCCATTTTCTTTCTCCCTTCCCTCTCCCAGAGCGCCCCCACCTCGGCGCGGGAAGCTGGTGTCTCCAGCGCTGGTTTGAGCTTCGCCGCCTGGCACGGCGCTCCTGCCACTGCCGGCCACTAGAGGGCAGCGCGAGGCTTCCTTCCAGGGAGGCTCTGCGGAGGACTGGTCTGGCATGGATAGCAGGCTGGCTCCTACAGGAGGGGGTCGGTCTTTCGGTTTAAAAAAAATAAAATAAAAGTCCAACTTGGGGGAAAACCCATCCCTAAAACCTCGTTCGAGGCTGGGTCCGCCAGGCATTACCCTCCCAGTCCCAGACAGAGCAAGAGGACCGAGGTGGCCCGCAGCTCCTGTCCCTCCCCTCTCAGCTCTATAAAACCACTGGGCGAACCTGCCCTCCATGCTGCTGCACATGACCCGGCTCTGTGATCAGGGCCCCGGGAGGGTTTGCCACTTACTCCCCGTGCGACCTTGGGAAAGCCCCCTTCCTACCCAGCCCTCGTCCCGCGTCTGTAAACGGGGAGTGGTGATCGTAAGGGCGAATTAAGGACTTGGCTTGTGACGCTGACCTAAGCCCCTCTTGGGGACGGTGTCGGCCCCGCGTTGCAGAGGAAGCCGAGGCCTCTGAGACGCAGAGTGCCGTGCTCGTGCCCACCCAGCTGGTAAGTGGCCGGTGGAATTTGAATCTAGAGTTCCCTGGTCCCTAAGCCCCCGCCCTGGCCACCTGCCCCGCCTCCGGGGGCTGCCTGGGGCTTTTCAAAGTAGAGGTGGCTGAGAAAAGGCTTCGGGAGGGCGGTCGTGCTGGTACTGACTGAGCCCTTCCGCGTGCCCGGCGCGGGAAAGCCTGCGTCCCCCTGGAGATCGGGGTGGCATTCTTGCGCCCCGTTGGACAGGCCAGAAGCCCCAGGCTCAGAGTGGCGCAGGACCTTCGCGGAGGCCCGCGGCTGCGGGAGGAGCGGGACCACGACCTGGAGTCGCCACCTGTCGGGGCTCCTTCTGCCGGGTCCTGGGGGCGCAGAGGTGGGTCCCCGTACCCCCCGCCGCGGTCAGGCGCGGAGCCCTGGTCTCGCGTCTCCATAAATAGTACAGAGAAGGCTGCAGGGCCCGGGCACCAGGCGGGGTGCAGGGGCCCCTCGGACTGCAGCTCCCCGCTCCCGCTGAACCAGGTTTCGGGCGCCCCCTTCCCCCGCCGCCGACCCGCTCCTTCTCCGCCCGGGAGGGGCGCACAGCTGTGGGGCGCTGGAGCGCACGAAGCACCCGCCAACCGGTCCTTTCTGCAAACCGAGTTCCTGTTTCCATGCAAATGTCTTTGTTCGCGCGCCGGGGACGGGAGGACGGAGCCGCAGCTGATGCGGGCTGCGCGCCGCTCTTCCGCCTTGGCCTCTACCGGCCTGAAAGACTAACGCGCCGGGAGCAGCCGCGGCAGCCGCACACCGAGGCCGCTGCGCGCGCTCGTATCCGCCGGTCCCTGCAGCCCTCACTGGCGTCACCCTGGGCCAGGAGCCGCCCGCCCCTGCCTCAGTTTCCCCATGTGCACTGGGAGATGTTCTGCGTCAGGGCTCAGCCCAGCGCCAGCCCCTTGCAGAAATTCCTTTATCGGGCACTGGGAGGCGGCTGGAGAGAGGTTGCCTTCCAGAGAGGAAAGGGGTAATAAACAAAACAGGCAAGATCATTCCAAATAGCAACAAGTGTTCCTACCGCAGCACACAAATGCAACGCGTGCGCCATCCTCTGTTCTAAGTATGAGGTGCACGTTAAGTCATGTAATCGCCGGCCACAAACCTACGAGATGAAATCTCACCTCCTTTTACAGACCAGAAATTGGACGGTTGAATCATCCATTCCAAGGAAATGGGAAGCTGAACTCATGGGCAAATCGATCCAACAACATTCTCAGGTGCCAAGAGTGGGTGGAGCCCAGGATTTGGACCCGGACAGTCCAGTCCCTGGAGGAGGTCTCCCCTCCCTCCATTTTCCCACTTCTGGCTGTGCTAGGGAGGATGGAATGCTCTCTTGCCATGCTCAAGAGAGAGCTGGGGCTGGAGGGGAGCCGGTCAACCGTCTATGCCTACGGCCATCTAGCTGAGGCCTGACGGGCGACAGATGCATACAGGCAAAGAGCCCGCGCTCTGGGCAGAGGGGGCAGTGGAGCTAAGGTCTTGAGATGGTAGAATGGGATCCGTATTTCATAAACATAAGGAGG
Organism: Glis glis; assembly: GCA_004027185.1. Classification (NCBI taxonomy): domain Eukaryota; kingdom Metazoa; phylum Chordata; class Mammalia; order Rodentia; family Gliridae; genus Glis; species Glis glis. The sequence continues at coordinate 5,168 of PVJS01025359.1, forward strand.
GCCAGGGGAACACTGCGGAAGGGCCTGGAGACAGGCAGAAGGCAGTGGGCAGGCTCTGCAGGCCCCCCTGGGAGCTGGATTTTATTCCAGGTGAGGTGGGAAATGCTGCTGAAGGTGCTGCGGGCTGCTGGTGAGGCTGACTGCATGGCGGGGCCTCCCTGCTCTGCCGGCCTCACCTCAGAGAAGGAGGCTGATCACTCAGGTCTCTCACACCCCCCCGCCCATCTGGCCTCCTGGCTTCTAGGAGATTCATGTTGACATTCACCAAGTCCCCAGCCCTCCTCTCCAAGACAGACTTGGAAATGTCAGATCAGCTAAGCCTTTACTTACAGGGCTTACAGGGAGGGCTGAGACTGAGGCCCCACTACAGGGAGGAGTCCCCCCTTTCTGGGGCAGGGATGGTACCTGCCTCACCTAGTCATGCACCCTCCGCACCCCAGCAAGGAGGGGGGCTGCCCTGGTCCCTACACTTTAAAAGATTCTTTTAGCCATCTGCCAGCTGCGTATACCCCACAGTTCTGAGGGACACCTCCCTACCCCACCCCGCAATGTATGTCCTTTTTCTAGGATATTCCAGGATCTTGGGATCCCGGAGTTCCCTGCAAGGTCCCAGGCGTCTTCCTGCCGTGCCCTCTTGCCTAGGGAGTGGCCAATGGGCACTGTGTGGTATGAGGCATGGGTGGAGCCTGGACAAGCAACCCAGGGGGATCGCCCAGGATGTGCACAGCACCCAGGGAGCAGGAGAAGAGGCAGGTGCAGGCTGGGAGATGAGGGACAGGATGGGGCTGCTCCACACACACACTTGCACGTGCATGTGCATTTCAGTGCAGCCGTCCCCCGAGTCTGAGGTGTGTGAATGGAACCTGGCCTTTCAGGTGGTTATGAAGTTATGCATATCCAGCAGAAGGACAAAATATTGTTTTAAACAAGGTATTAGCTTGATTTATAACTTCTAAATATTTAAATTTAGGGGTGAGCACCAGCTTCTCCAGTCTCAGGGTAGGTCTGGTCTAGCACATAGATGTTCAATACTTATCAAATAGATGGATTCTTCTCATTGAATGCAGTCCTCGCACAGACTTGGGGGGGGGATCACAACACCTGTGTTTTATTGATGAGGAAACTAAGTCTTGGAGAGATTTAGCGACTGGCCCAATTCATCAAGTTAGAAAGTAGCAGAGTTGAGCCTCCAGCCCTAATGCGTCTGGTTCAAAAATCCACTGCGGTTGGCTCATGACAAGCTCGCACCCATTATGAACACATTAAATGTATTATAAATGTGCATGCCGTTAATTGGTCTTTGGGGGACATAAACACTGTTTACAGTACATGACAAAGGCCTTCATTTCTTGATTCTTTTTTATAAGCCACTCTTTTTTATTGGTGCATTATAATTATACATAATACCGAGGTCCCTTGCTAACCTATTTGTACATGCGCATAACATGATTTGTCTTCTCATTTCTTACTCCACCTCCTCAGGCACCTCTGGGAGGTAAGAGGGAAGAGCTAAATGCTCCACCTCACAATGATGGGAAAACTGAGGCCCTGCGCACTAGCCTGAGGTGTCAGCAAGGCTTAAGTAAGTGAGGTTGATCTTTCTCAGGTAACAAGAAACCCCAGGTCTCTAGGTCAGGGCTGGATTGGTGCTGTACCATCCTCAGCAAACGACTTCCTCCTCTTGGCTGGTACTGGTTGTGTATTGCTGCATAACAAACAGTCCCCAAACAGCCACCATTTTATTTTCTACAGTTTTGCGGGTGGGAAATTGGGGCAGGGCTCAGTTGAATGATTCGTCAGTGTTCCCTGGAGTCAGTGGTCAGTGTCCCTCAGTGGGATCTGATGCTTGGACGCGTCTGGAGGATCTGGATGGTTTAACTTGGGGAGCTGGTGGTTTCCTGGGGAATCTGGAATGCTGAGCTCAGCTGGGTCCATCTCCCTCTCTGTGTGAACTCAGGGCCTCTCCAGGTCATCGCTCCGGCCGGGTAGTTGACCTTGTTCAGAACAGTTCATGGCTCCAAGAGGCCATGGCAGAGTGCCAGTCCCTTTAAGGGTTAAGCCTGGAAGTGACATAGCGCCATACTCTGTTGGTCAAAAAGTCACAGGCCAACCCAGATTCAAGCGCAGGGGAAATAGACTCCTTCTCACAAAGGGAGGAGGGCCAAAGAATGAGTAGTCATCTTCGATTCACCACATGGTCCAAGATGGCTGCTTGATATACAGCCATCACATCTCATATTCCAGCCAGCAAGAGGGAAGGGACAAACAAGGTGCTTACCCTCCCTTTTAAGACATTTTTTAGAAGTCATGCACAACATTTTCCACTGGCCAGAACTCACATGGCCATGCCTAGGGTATGGAAGGGAAGCTGGAAACGAATGTTTATTCCATGTTGCCATGTGCTCAGTTAAAGTTGGGGTTCCATTGACTAAAGAAGAGTCTGGAAATTGAGGGAAAACTAGAAATCTGCTCCACTTTTTTTTTTTTTTTGCTACCAACAGCCAAACACATTCCCAGCAGACACGTTTCACTACCTATCTGTCCCTCCTACTCCAGCCTCCACACTGTCATCCAAGTAACTTGCCTTTATTATCGTGTCTTATGTTCCTAAAAGGCAAATCTTCCAATCATCCCCACGCCAGCAGCCAGGATCTGGAGGTTTCCTTGCGAGGGCCACGGGACTGCAATGCTGGAAACAACAGTAAAAGCTCCTGCGGCTCAGCAGGCACCTCACGGGGCTCTGTGTGAGCATCTCTCCCCATCCTCACAGGGCCCTTCCAGGGAGGACCACAGCTGAGGAGACAGAAGGCCAGAGAGGTTAAGCAACTTGCTCCAGGCCACACAGGCGGAGGCTGAGACTCCAGGGAGGGTGAAGAGATCTGTGAACTGGGGGAAGGTCCAGGATACTGCGGCCCCTGTTGGGGTCCTGCTCTCAACCTCAGGAGGCAGCGGCCCCTGCTAAGCATTTACATTTAGGCACCAGGCGAGGGGACACGGTGGCCAAGACTGCTGGTCCTGGAGTCAGACAAACCTGAGTTTGAATCCGGCTCCAGTCCTTATTGGCTGAGGACCTTTGGGTAAGTCACATAACTTCTCTGTGCCTCCATTTTCACCTCTGAAAGGCAGGACTGAAAAAAGACCCTGATTCTTTCGGATTTTGTTAGGAATCAAGACTGTGCCTTTAAAGCACCTAATTTAATGTAGATGAACTGTTCAATCAGTAGTAATGATAACACTGACTTTTTTTTTGGAACTGGGGATTGAACACAGGGGCATTCTACCTCTGAGATACACCCCCAGCCATATATTATTTTTTATTTTGAAACAGGGTCCTGCTAAGTTGCTGAGGGTCTCACTAAATTGCTGAGGCTGGCCATGAGCCTGCACTCCTCCTGTTTCAGCCTCCCAAGTACTGGGATTACACGTGTGTGACACTGTGCCACGCTACTGAGCCACATTTTTGAGCCCTAATTAAATTCTTGGGTTTTTTTTTTCCTAATTAAATTCTGTGCTACACGAATTCATTGATTGGCTTGTGTACTCCTCAGCACAACCCTGAGAGGTAGGTAACATCAACACTTTCCACTCATCAATGTGGAGATGGGGGTACAGTTAGGTTGGGCAAGCTGCCCAAGACCTCCCGGTTAGAAAGGGGTGCAGGCTGAACTTGAACTTGAACCCAGGCTGTCTGACCCGGAAATATGCCATGCTGCTATTGTGACCATTGACATCAATGTTATTGGCCTTGAATTGTGTGCCCACTGTCTCCACGCTGCCACAATACCTGTTTGGAGCAGAAGTCACCTGGCCCAAAGGCTGCGGATGCTGTAGTCTGGTGGGAAAGCTGCGCCCTGCTCCACCCTGCTCCTGAGAGGCCGGAAGGACCTCAGCCCCCCCCCCTCCCCGTGCGCTGGGTTCTGAATGACTTTCCAGGGCTCCACTATGGGGACCAGTCAAAATTCCCGCCCACTTAGCAACAGCCCCTGTGGCTCCAGATGAGAGAGGTTATGACCTTGGCTCGCCTCTGCCCTCCCTTTCACCTCAGGGGCCTGACGAACTGGAAGGGACCAGCGGAGAGCCATGTGGCATCCGGACCTCCCCCAACATGGCCCGCAGGCGAGATGCGGCCTGGTCCTGGCCTGTGACCCCAGAACCCTGCTCAGTCCTGGTGCGTGTCTGTCTACGATGAGCCCTTTGCAATCACTGCCACCGGGGTGACTCCAGGCCAGTCGGGTCCCCTGCGCTGCTGACTCATGGCCAGCTGCCGACTTGACAGCTCCATTTGTGTGTCACAGACATGTCACATCTAATCTGTCCAAGACATACTCCTGACGGCTACTAACAGGTATTCAAGACAATTTTTCTGTAGTTTGAAATTTTCCTTTAAAAACAGGAAAAAGAGACTGTTTTTCCCTAAGTTCTTTCTCGCCTGCACATCCCCAGAGGACTTCCAGTCACACTCCCTCCTCACCCTCCACCACCCCACAACTTCTCCTTGCCCCACCCCTATGGTGTGATGGGGAGCAGGTCTCTGCTTACTGCTGCCTGGAGGCCGCTGGGAACACTGAAAACCTGATACCCAGTTGTCCCCTCCCCCCCACACACACACCAGCTAATATTTGGGTCCAAATGATCTGGAGAGGGGTGCTGGGTATGGATTGGTGCTCATGCTCCTCTGGATCTTGTGGGGCTGGACAAACACCAGGTCAACCCAGACCCACCCCTGATTCTCAGCCAGAACCCAGGAGCCTCCTGCAGAAGAGGCCCAGCCTCCTTAGAAGGCGGTGCAGCGACATCCTTTGTTCCCTGAGCGCAGCCTGGGGTTCCACCACAACTGCCTAAGCGGCAGGAAGATGTGTTTTTCCCAACCAGACCACGGCACCAGGGCTCCCAGCAGGGGACTGTCCTCAGTACCTTACGGGGCGCGGTCTCGCTGCCTTTGGAAAGCCCAGAGAAGCGGGCAGGAGCTGGCCACACTGACCACAGCCTCGCTGTGGACCCAGGAATTCCTGAACAGAAAGGAGCCATTGTCCCCAAGTCACTTTAAGGGAACAGCTAAAAAACACATTCAAGGAGGCCTGGTGATAATGAATATGCTAATGTCATTTCCATCAGGCGCTGGCGCTACCTCTGAAGAGCTTTCTGACCTTCCTCGTGGATTCAAAGCTCCCATTGAAGTCGACGGGGGATTTGGGTTAAAATAACATGAAAGTTCTCACTTGAATGGACAAAACTGGGGAGTTGTGAATTAAAGGTGAGCTTCACGTTGGCCCTCACAGCGCCGACCTTGAGGGGTAAGCGCCAGCCCTGGCAGGTCGCAGGTGGGCCTCCTGGCCAGGTAGTGACAGCAGGCTTTAATGAGGTCCCTTTGGTATGACGAATGGGCTCTGGAGGCCTGGATTCAAATGCCAACCCCTCCATTCACTTGACCTTGATCAAAGCCCAAGCTTAATCACCTCTCTGATGAAGCTCGACTTCCCCATCTGTAAAATGGCCTGGATGGTCCAGAGCTGCTTCCAAGCTTAAGGGAGTGTGTGTGTATGTGCCGGGGCTTAGGCGAGTGGGAAGCATCCCAGAGCTCCTCGCCCTCCCTCCCACCTGCCCACCGGGCACAGCCAGGTGGAGGCCCCCAGCCTCCCATCTCCCAGCCCTTCCTGCCTTCCTTCACCCACGTCTGTTTATGAGGCTCTTCCCGGGTGCCAGGTGCTGTTTGGGTGCCGAGGATTCAGCTGCGAACAAAACAGACGAACTCTGCTCTCTCCGAAGCTGCCATTCTAGCGGGCGAGACGGGCACTGAACACGGGAAGAGGTGAGAAATTCCTAAGCACGACGGAGAAGAAATGAAAGAGGAGAGCTTCAGAATCAGACAGACCCGAATCCAAATCCCAGCATGCCCCTGTCCGCGGGGTAACTCTTGGGAAGGGGGTTTTATCTCCCGACACTCTTCCCATCCGTTCAATGATCTCACCCACTGAGCAGCTATTTCTAGAACTCTGTCCTGTGTCAAGCACTGTGTCGAGTGCTAGGGAGGCCACGATGAATGAAACAGATGAAAACGCTTGCCCTTGGAAACTTAAAATATAGAAGAGCGAAAGAGACACCAAACAAAAATACAGTCAGTCCCAGCATCCGAGAGGGATCCGGGCCGGGACCCCTCAAATACCAAAGTCCAAGAGACTCAAGACCCCATGTTAAGCAGAGTTGGGCTTGTGTATAACCTATGCACACAGTCCTGTATACTTTACAGCATCCCTAGATTAATTATAAATACCTAATTAATAATACCTACTGACTATAAGTCGTTGTTATACTGTATTGTTTAGGGAATAACAACAAGAAAAAAGAGGGTATTTTTTTTAATAATAATTGTGATCCATGGTTGGTTGAATCTGGGGATGTGGAACTCTGGATGCAGAGGGCCGGCTCTCCACCCATGGAAAAAGTCAAGCCAGGGAAGGAGGTAGAGACTGGTGGAGAAGTGCTGTTCTATGCCGGACAGTGGAGAAGGCCTCTCTGAGGAGGTGGCATTTAACCCGGGACCTGAAGGACATGGGGGGTGGCCATGAGGGTCTCTGAGGGAAGAGTGTTCCTGGCCAGAGGAGACAGTGAGGGCAAAGGCGCAGTGGCGGGACGGCGCCTGGCGGTTAAGTGTGAGAGGCAGCTGGCCCCGCGCCCGGCTGTGAGTAGATGCTCCAAAGACAGCAGTTATTATCTGTGCTCCTTTCATGAAAGATGGAGAGATGTCTTTTCCACCATCCTAAGAGTTCCCGGTGGCTTGGTGGAGCAGCGACTTGAACACTCCCTTCCCTTTTGTTTTTTTCTGAATGACAACCGTCAAGTCCAGCCCCAGCCCTCCCACCGGCCTGCCTCGGTGCCTCCTGTCCAAAGCCAAGCCCACAGGAATGCGACTCGCGGTGCTAGTGGTGTGTGCGTGGCAGGGGTGCGTAATGAATGATGGTTATTAAAGAATGATGGCAGCTTCTTGAATTCCTTTCCCCTCCACAGCCTCACAGATGAGACGCCCTGGAAATGCTGTGCCCGTCCCAAGATGCACCTCCATCTGGGGTAGAAGGCAACATCTGGTAAACAGCTGCATCTTGTTCAAGAGCTGGTACTTAATTAAATTCCGCAGTTCTGGGATGGGCTGGCGGAGCTGAGCGGGAAGGAAGGGGCAGGCCTGGGCAGAGGCACTGGCTCCGCCTCTTCCCAAACTGGCCCACACTCCCTCCCACGGTTTCCCTCCACGCACCTGTTGGGAGAAGCTAGACGTCTGCACCTCCCAGGCGGCCGTGCCCCGCGTGCTACTTCCTCGCTTTCACTCAACTCTTCCTTGCCCTTCAGAAGGCCCATCTCAAACATCAGCAGCTTCCCCAGGAGGCCCCTCCTCACGTTCCAGGGGCTCTGGCAGCACCTCGTGCATCCCTTGACCGGAGCGCTCACGGCATCGCACTGCAACTTCATGTACCCTACTGCTCTGTGAGCTCCTTGTGGTTGAGAACCACGTTTAACCCGTCCTTGTAAGCTCAGCAGTGTGCCTGACTCCCCATCAGTACTTCGCATTGCTCAGGAGGGAAAGGGAAAGGGAAGGATGGATGGATGGAGAGGGAGAGAGGGGTGGAAGAAAAGGAGGGAAGAGAGAAGGGATAGATAAACAAACGGATCCTCTGCTACCATCAGAATCCAAGCCACCATCATTTCTCACTGGAAAAAATCCATGGTTTCGGCCGGACGTGGTGGTGCATGCTTGTAATCCCAGTACTTTGGGAGGCTGAGACCGGAGGATCCGGGTTCGCGGCCAGCCTCAGCTCTCTCTCTCTCTCTCTCTCTCTCTCTCTACCTAGTGAGGCCCTCTGCAACTTCGTGAGACCCGGTTTCAAAATAAAGCATAAAAAAATAGGGCCGGGGGTGTGGCACGGAGGTAGAACGCCCCTGGGTTCAATCCCTGGTACCGCAAAAAAAAAAAAAAAATCCATGGCTTCTCACTGGACTGACTTCCAGCTTCCACTGTGGCCCCCAATAGTCCATTTGACTCAGAGAACCTAGGAATCTTTTAAATACAGAATTGTATCCCATCATTTCTCTGTTTAAAACCTTCTAGTAGCTTCCACATGCCTAACCCTGATCTCCAAACCATCCCCTCTCTACCCCTCAGGTCTCATCTCCTCACAACTACCTGGGAAAGCTGCCCAGCCCCCTCTCACCGCAGGGCCTTTGAACCCATTGTTCCCTTTTCTTGGGACTTGCTTTCCCAGGTCTCTGTCAGGGTGGCATCCTCTGCAGTCTTCCAGTTCAGCTCTAGCGCCACCTCCTCAAAGAGACCTTGCTTTGCTCTCCTAGTTAAATATCCGCCATTTTGGTTCCCAACAGCAAAGGGGCCTGGTCCAGCCCACCAGGGCTTTGGTTGGCTGCTAAAGTCCAACGCGTCCCCCGGAGCATCAGCCTGAGGTGCACTGTGGCACAGCCCTCCCCCAGGACCAGCTTCAAGCCGCCCCTCCCCTGCTCACTCCTCCTCTCCATCAACTGAAGATCCTTCATGAACGGGCTTGTCTGGCGCTGCTGCAATTAAACCACCAGAGCGACATTGGACCATTTGTTTACTATGGCGCTTAGAGCGGGAATGGCTGGCTGTTTTGACTGTTTCTATTTTCAGCTCCGTTTCCTAGGGGTAGTGGGGAGAGGGGAGGCCATGAATCCTGGTCTATTCAAGTAAAACGATGCTTCGGTGAATCCCAGAATTTCAGAGTCGTGGAACACGAGAGCAGCGGAAATCTCTAATTTGGATGATAGGTTCTCAGGTTCGAGGGATTCTACACTGTTACTCAACAGAAATTAAAATCTTATAGTCAGACTAATTGGGAGTCCCGGTCTAGAGGGCTGGGATCCCAGGAGACCCTCGCCTCTGCCAGCGCCCCTCGGAAGACCTCGGAGCACTGTGGCCACACGTGCACCCCACACCGACGCTGTCGCTCCCTGTCACTTCACTCTTGTTCATTTTCCTTCATAGCACTGACCGCCACCTGACGTGAAATGGATTTCTCTGCTTATTTGCTTACTGCCCGTCTCCCCCACACATTAGATTGAGGTCAAGAACTTTATTTTGTTCACTCTTGGATCAGCACTTAGAACGGTGCCTGGCACGGAGGAAGGGTAAAAAAGAAAAAATTGTCCATTCGCCCAGCAAGTAGCTATTACATCCCACCTCGTGCGGGTCCCTGGGAGAAGATCTTGTCTCGGGATGGGAGGGGGGGTTCATGTTGCAGGCCAAACGCAACTGGTAGCAAATAGCCCAAGCGCTGCATGAAAAGGATTCTCGGGGCTCATCCAAAGGACGTGGGGAAGGGCGATTGATTGACGATGTCTGCCACGGACCCAGCAATGTCAAAGGTCACCATGCCAGCTGGGGCTTCTGATCTAAACCAAGGTCTAGAAGGAGATGGGGACACACCACGTTTGGCCAGCTTGGGGGTTCCATAGCCAGGGTTAGAAGCCCTGTTCCGCCATGGCCGTCATCCTCACCTCCCAGGGCCAGTCCTCAGCCTGAGTCCCTGTCCAGGTCCCCTGCCTCCCCTCTCCTCCCTCAGTGGCCTTTGGGGTCTCCCTCCTCCCAGGTCTTTGGGAAGGGAGGGGTGGGGGTGGGGGCTCAGGGGCTGCGGGAGGCCCTGGCCCTGAACCCCAGCCTGGGAACCCAATTCTGGAATACTGCCTGATCGCACAAGCCAGTTATTTTTAAAAAATCCAAAAAGAAAAAGAAGAAAGAGCAAACTCACTGCCTGGGTCCCTGTACCAGCCCTGGCTGAGAGAATAGAGACTTGAAAGGAACAAAGGGTTTCCTCACACACGGCAGATCAAGGGCTTGGCTTATGTGGCAACCGGTAACCGACCACCGCGCTTTGTGACAGATCCTTCAGAGGCGGCGGCCTCTGTTCCTACCGCGGTCTTGGCAGGAGGGCGGGGGGAGCCGGGGACACCCTCCTGCCCCACTCCGAGGTCGGGCTGCTTACAATCATAGACTTTGAGAACCCCTGAACGTTGAGGACTCAAAGGCCCTCACAGAATGTGGAGTCCACCCCTCCCCTGTCAGCTGGGCCGGCAGAACCCCTGCAGGGGCTCAAGGTCACACTTCAGGTAGTGGAGACCACTGAGGTGCACCCCCTTACCTATTGCACCCACCGCGGCTGCCTGAGAAAGCCTTCTCGGGAACTCTTCCATCCACGAAGACTCCCTACTCCATTCCTCCTGCAGATTTTCTCTTTTGAGGTACCCATGGGGTGTGGTTGCTACCCCAGGGCCCCAGATTCTAGGATGCTTCCGTAGTCTCATGAGGGGCACCTGCTATTCCCCAGAGCTGACTCAAGGGGGCGCCACAGCATCCCAATGACATTGTTATCCCCATTTCTCAGATGAGAAACTCAAGGCTCCAACAGACTGAATCAGGCGCCTGAGATGACACTGCAGTGACTGGCAAGGCTGACACTCGGGCTTGGGGCTGCCTGTCTGCTAAGCCACACTCCGTGCGCCTCTGGGCTCTGCCCTCCCCGTGTGTATCACAGGTGGGTAACCCTCTCCTGAGTCAGGGACTGAGTGTGCCTCCCTCCCTCGGATGCTGCCCTGCACACCCGCTCCATGCCCCTGCCCCTGAGCCCGAGCGCCAGGCCCAGCAGGCCTCCAGGGCTCCCTCCGCAGGCCGCTGTCTCCACCTCTGACCTACAGTGTCCCTGGTTGTTCCTTTCTTTTTTTTTCTTTTCGTGTGTGTGTGTGTGTGTGTGTGTGTGTGTGTTGCTGGGGATTGAACTCAGGGGCATTCTACCTCCAAGTTACACCCCCAGCCCTATTTTACTTTTTATTAGGAAACAGGGTCTTGCTAAGTTGCTGAGAGCCCTGCTAAGTTGCTGCGGCTGGCTTCGAACCTGCGATCCTCCTGTCTCAGCCTCCCAAGTACTGGGATCACAGAAGTGTGCCACCGCGCCCAGCTTCCCTGGTTCTTTTTGACCCCATCTGTCAATCTGTGTCATCTCCGCTCTGTGACTCTTCTTATTTTCTGCCTCTAGCTGTCTCTTCCCCTAACCCCCTCCCAGCTCCTCTATTCCTGTTTTTTTCCCTTTTTGTCTCTGCATCTGTGTGCTACTTTTTCTCTCCTCAGTTCTCTCTCTCTCTCTCCCGCTTTCCTATAGTCCTTGTCCCCAGCTCTGTCTGTCCTCACATCTTTCTCCCCAGCACTCCCCTAGCTCTTGGCTCTGTTCCTCCCTGCTCTCTCTCCAGCCTTCCCACCTCCCTCTTCCCACCCTTCCTGGGCCTGCTCCTCTCCACAGGTCCAGCGAGTTCGATCCCAGCTTGGCTGTGGGGGGTGAGGAAGGTCTGGTCAGGGATATTCCAAACGGTGGATTTCGGGGTGGGGTGGGTATCATGTTAAAGGGAAGGGAGCCAGTCTCCTTCTTTTCTTCTCAGAAATGACTGGTTGTTTTCTGGGGAGGCAGAAGAGAAAGACCCTGAATAGGGATTTAAAGCACTAAGCTCTGATTCCTTCTTTTTAATATTTATAAAGAGAGAAAGGGGATAATTTCAGGAAGATCATTTCAAGGCGAAAACCCACATATTTTCAATAGAATTATTCCAAAAACCCCTTTCCGGCTCATTGGAGTGTATAATTTTGTAAGTTAAAGACACGAGGCCTGGTTTCCAAGTTCCCTAAAATGATGCAGCTATGTGAGGGCAGAAAGGAAGTCAGATGGGAGGAAGTGGGGGATGGTAACAGAGGACAGGGACAAGCCTGGGGCCACCGCAGCGGCCAGTGCCCCCCTTCCCCCATCTGTCTCTCTCAAACAGCCAGCCATGCTCAGGGCTAAAACCCTCGTTCAGGACCCAGCCCGGTCCCCAGACCTCTCTCCAGTCTGGACCTAGAGAGCCAACTGCCGGTGTAGACGCCCGGTGTCCCCACCCCTGCCCTCCTCCCTGCTATGGTTTGGATGGCCAATGTCCCCCAAAGGCTGGTTTTTGAAGGCTGGGTTCCCACTTTGGGACGATTGGATCGTGACCGTATCAGTGGATTAACCCATTGATGGCATTATTGGAGGTGGTGGAAACTTCCAGAGGTGGCCCAGTTAGAGGAAGTGGATCACTGGGGGCTGCCCTGGAAGGGTAATATTTTTTGGGGGGTTATTGGGGATTGAACCCAGGGCATTCTACCTCCGCGCTATACCCCCAGCCCTATTTTATTCTTTTATTTGGAAACAGGGTTCCACAAAGTTGCTGAGAGTCTAGCTAGCTAGGTTGATGAGGCTGGTCTCGAACCTGCGATCCTCCTGTCTCAGCCTCCCAAGTACTGGGATTACAGGTGTGTGCCACCACGCCTGGCCTGGAAGAGTATATCTTGGGCCTGCCCCCCATCTCTCCTTTTCCTGGCTGCCATGAGGTGAGTACCTCTGCTCCATCACATCCTCCCCACCATGATGCTCGGCCTGGCCACAGTAATGGAGCCAGCTGACCACGGACGAAACCTCTGAAACCATGAGCCAAAATAAATCTTTCCTCCTCTAAGTTGATTTCCTCAAGTAATTTGTCACAGCAATGAAAAGCTGACTACCACACTCCCCAGTCCTCCTCCAGCCTAGGTTTTTATCTCAGCCATCCGGTCGCCCATGCCAGTGACCGGGGGGTTGGGCTTGGACCCTCCCTCTCCTCTGCCCCTTCTAGTTAGTTGCCAAGCCTGTTGACTCTACCATCTCCCACCCCTGGAATCTCGCTCCCATCCACATCCCACTGCCTCAGCATCTCTGGCCTAGACCGCTACAATGGCTCTAGGCAGCTCTCTCGGCCTGTCACCCATGTTCAGGCCGAGAGAGTGATCTTCCTGCATCCCACCTCTGAGGCTGACCCTCCCTTCCTCAGAAACCCTGACCCCTCCTCTCCATGCCACCCGAGGCCCAGATCAAATTCCCCACCCGGCAGCCACGATCTAGCAGCAAGCTTACAACTTTATTTCCTCGTCTCCACTCTCCCATCTCAAGTTCTTCACTGTGGCCAAAAGGAGCCACTCTCTTTTCTGCCTCCCGAAAAGCAAGAAGGAGCATTTTCCTACCTGGGAACCTCCTCCCTTCCTCTGGAACGCCGCCCTGCCATCTCAGCATGCGTAGCTCCAGCCCAACCTGAAATCCAGCTCAAATGCCAGCTGTCTGTAAAGCGTGGACGCCATCCATCACCGTCCTCCCCACTGCCGGCCCCCTTTCCTTCCCTTTCATCCTGACATTTCACTGTGGACTTGACCGCGGGACTGAGAACCACTGAGCTCTGGGGTAAGACAGAGGGGACAGGAAGAACGGACCGCTCTGACACTCTCTGACATTGGACAGAGCTAGATTCTGTGGGTCCTGCTGGGCACCCGAGACTGTGAGCAGGATCCCCCGATAATAGTTCATCGTCACAGTGATCCACAGTGGCATCGCAAAGGTCAGTGAGCACTCATGACGAGCCGGGCCTGGCTATGTGTGTGCACACGCATGCGCATGGGCGTGCTGTCTGAGTCCTTGATGACCCTGGGGACCGTTATCACCTCAGTGGGATGGATGGGGAAGCTAAGGCTCAGAGGGGACAGAGGCCTGCACTGCTTCACGCTGGGAACCAGAGGGCCCAGGACTCTGACATGGCGGAGACTCTGCAATGCTCCTGCTTAGCCTCAGACACACTGAGAAGGCTGACACCTCATTATCAGCAGGAACTGAGAGCTCTGGGAGCCAGGGCCACGGCCACGGCCACATCCCTCCGGTGGCCCAGCTTCCCGTCTTCTCATAGGGTCAGTTCCCATTTGGAAGCCACGGACCTTTCAGATCCAGCCTGGCGACCCCAGAGGTGCGGCTCATCTTCCTTTCCCTGCAGAAAGCCTGCCTGGGAGGCGTAGCCACCCGGGGCAAAAGCCACCCCTCTCACCCTGGCGTCAGTGTTGGCTTGACTTGGCTGCTGCTTTCCTGCTGAATTCTGCTCCCCCACGGGCTTCTCCCTGCTTCTGCTCTAAGTCTTATCTACACAGCAGCCTTGTCTCCTTAAACAAACCCACAAGAGCTCTTTTTTTTTTTTTGTGGTACTGGGGATTGAACCCAGGGGCGTTCTACTTCTGAACTAAACCACAGCCCCTTTCTTATTTGTTTTGTTTTGAAACAGTGTCTTGCTAGGTTGCTAAGAGTCTCACTATGTTGCTGAGGCTGTCCTTGAACCTGCGGTCCTCCTGTCTCAGCCTCCCAAGGACTGGCTTTACAGGTGTGTGCCACCACACCCGGCTCCACAGAGCTCTTTAGTTCTTAAAACCCTCCATAGGTTCCCATCCCAGTTAGAAGAGATCTCAAACTGCTGGCCCTGGCCCCAGCCCAGTGTGCTCTGACAAACCGGGTTCTTTTCCACCCCCGGGCCTTTGCTCGTGTTCTTTTCTCAGTTTCTCTCCGGGCATCTTCTTTTTCCTCCTTCAGCTCAAAACTCATCTATTCCCCAAGGCCATTTCGGGTCCTGATTATCCACACCTCCTCCCCAGCGGTCCTGCTCATGTGTCCGTGACGTGTGGCCCGGTGTGTGAGCGCTTCTAATGTACTGTCCACCGGAGGAGCGACAGCCACAAAATTGCAAACTCTCATGCAAACAACCAGAAACCCGACCAACTGATACAGAAGCTCTGGAAAGACCGCCAGAGGTTTACAGCGACCCCGTGAACTTCCCATGAAGGAAAAGCCACAGCGGGAGAGGAGCTTCTGTGGCCCTGTGCTCGCTCTGCCCCACCCTGGCACAGCTGCTGTCCTGGTCTGGGATGGTGGCGGCCCAGTTCCCAGTCCTCTCCCTTGGGTCACTGGTGACATTCTGACCTGTCACAGGGCTGCTGTTGGTTGGCCCTCCTGGATCTCAGGCAGTGAGCAGCAGCGGGCACTGCTCAAGAAGCTGCAGAGAGGGCCAGGCAAGGTGACACACGCCTGTAATCCCAGTACTTGGGAGGCCGAGACAAGAGGATCGCAGGTTTGAGGACAGCCTCAGCAAGTAGTGAGACTCTCATCAACCTAATGAGACCTTGTTTCAAAATAAAAATAAAATAGGGCTGGGGGTGTAGCTCGGAGGTAGAATGCTCCTGGGTTTAATCCCCAGAATGAATGAATGAATGAATAAATAAATAAATAAATAAACTGCAGAGAACTGGTAGACCATAGATGCCAGGGGTTGGAGATTATGGGGAAACACAGCCACCAGGCCATCTGTAGGCCTGAGGGGGGTGGGGCTGGGAAATTAAGGCACTCAAAAGCTGCTGAATACCTGGGGGCTCTGAGAAAGCCACTTGCAGGCTCAGGTAAGACTAGTGCTCAGAAAATACCTGAGAATTCCTGCAGCTTCCGCCATGCGAAGGGCCGAGCCCCAGTCAGCAAAGGAGGCGGAGGTGGCTGCGTTTTCAAATGTCTGACTTTGAACAAGAAAAACCACAACAAAGAAACAGAACACATGGCTCATGCAAAGGAATGAAATCGAAACTATCCCTGAGGAAGCCCAGATATTGGACTTACTAGAGAGAGACTTTAAAACAACTGGCTTCAATATGCTCAAAGAGCTAAAGGGAAACAGACAAAGAAATAAAGGAAATTAAAAAAAAACTATGTATTAACTGCTGGGCGTGGTGGCGCACGCTCCCAGTGCTTGGGAGGCTGAGACAGGAGGATCACAGGTTAGAAGCCAGCTTCAGCAACTTAGTGAGTCCATGTTTCCAAATAAAATATAAAATCGAGCTGGGGGTGTAGCTCAGAGGTAGGCCCCTGGGTTCCATCGCCAGTACCAAGGAAAGAAAGAAGAAAGAAAGAAAGAGAGAGAGAGAGAGAGAGGGAGAAAGAAAGAAAGAAAGAAAGAAAGAGAAAGAAGACTAGACATTAACAAAATGACAGTTTCAACAAAGAGATAGAAATAATGAAATAATGTATAAATAAAAATAATTATAAATATAATATATAAAGATATAATTTTTTTGGTATTGGGAATCGAACCCAGGGGCGTCATATCTCTGTTATACCTCCAGCCCTATTTAATTTTTATTTTGAGACAGGGTCTTACTAAGTTGCTGAGGGCCTCATTAAATTGCTGAGGCTGACTTTGAACCTGCGATCCTCCTATCTCAGCCTCCCAAGTACTGGGATTACAAGCGTGTGTCACCATGCCTGGCATAAAGATATTATTTTTATATCAATAATGTAAAGCAGGAGAGGGCAAAGCTGTGCAGGAGTAGATTTTTTATGCAATTATGTTGCTATCAATTCAAATAAGATTATTAATATAGGATCATATATATAATCCCCATGATAACAAAAAGACATATCTATGTTTTAATAGATATTTCCAAGTATCAGTAGAACATATTTCTATTACCTGTAGAACACATCTTAAATATCTATAGCATAGCCAGGCGTGGTGGCGCACGCTTGTAATCCCAGTACTTGGGAGGCTAAGACCGGAGGATCCGGGTTCACGGCCAGCCTCAGCTACTTAGTGAGGCCCTCCGCAACTTAGTGAGACCCTGTTTCAAAATAAAGAGTAAAAAATAGGGCTGAAGGTGTAGCTCAGAGGTAGAATGCCCCTGGGTTCAATCCCCAGTACCGAAAAAAAAATCTATAGCATATACACAACAGGAAATGAGAAGAGAATAAAGAACATCACCACAAACAAACAAATGCAAAAGAAGGTGGTAATGAAGGAAGTGAGGGACAGAAAAGCTGTAAGACATGCAGGAAACAAATAACAAGATAGCAAAAGTGATTTTAGTTTAAATATAAATGGATTTAGCCGGGCGTGGTGGCACACGCTTGTAATCCCAGTACTCTGGGAGGCGAACCCGGAGGATCCGGGTTCGCGACCAGCCTCAGCTCTCTCTCTCTCTCTCTCTCTCTCTCTCTCTCTACCTAGCGAGGCCCTCCGCAACTTCGTGAGACCCGGTTTCAAAATAAAGTATAAAAAATAGGGCCGGGGGCGTAGCGCGGAGGTAGAACGCCCCTGCGTTCAATCCCCGGTACCGCAAATAAATAAATAAATAAATAAATAAATAAATAAATAAATAAATATAAATTTATTTAGCTTTCCAATCAAAGGCATAAATTGATGAATTCAATTAAGAAAAAAAATCCATCTATACACTGTACAAAAGATTCCCCTTGGATCTAACGATACCAATAGATTCAAAGTGAAAGCTACGCCACGCAAATGGTCGCCAAAAGAGATGGGGGTGGCTAGGCCAATGTCTTGCAAAATAGACTTTGAGTCCAGCCGTGGTTATAAGAGACAAAGAAGGACATTATGTATTGAAAGCAGTGTCAACTCACCAGGAAGATGTGACAGTTACAAACAGCCCAGCACGGAGCACAGCTGGATATGTCGTCCACCCCGCTCCCCGACGCCTGCTCCTGGGGGCCAGGACGGCCTCTGGCTTTCTTTGCTCCAGCATCAGCCTCTTGAGCCTTGCACACACTTGCTCAGTCCCCAGTGTCCCCAGCTGGTGACCACAGGGTCAGTGGATAAGCAGCATCTGGGAATTGTCCCCCAGCCGCAAGCAGGACACTGACCACTGGTTGTCCTCAGCGCTCCTTGATGAACCTTCCAGGACTTTCGCATCCTTTCTCTGCTCTCTACTGCTGCAGGAACTTAGCAAGACCCTGTTTCAAAATCAAAAAATGGCTGGGGGTTTAGTTCAGAGGTAGACTGCCTGTGGGTTCAATCCCCAGTACAAAAATAAAAATAAAATAAAAATGGAAGGAAGAAAGAATCAAGAGATTTGTTTTGTTGGGTGTGGTGGCACACACCTGTAAGCCCAGTATTTGGGAGGCTGAGTCAGGAAGATCACAGGTTTCAGACCAGCCTCAGCAATTAAGTGAGATTCTCAGCAACCCTGTTTCAGAAATAAATAAATAAATAAATAAATAAATGAAAGAGTTGGTGGTGTAGCTTGGAGGGAGAATACCTCTGGGTTGAATTTCCAATGCCACACACACACACACACACACACACACACACACACACAAAATTTTTTTCAATGAAAACCATGCTTCCCAAGAAAACCTTTTCCCATCCACAGGGACTCCAGGCTCCTTTTCTCCTGTGGCCTTCTCCTTTCATCTCAGGGTGACCATGAAGTGTGGGTGTTTCTCTCCACCTGGAGCGTGCAGGGAGACGCGGGGCGGGGTGAGCCCAGGCCGGGACGCCTCAACCTCAACCTCAAGGTCCGCACCAGTGGGTCAGTGCTGAGGAAAATGCTTTGCGGGCATCATCTCAGCCTGGGGCCCACCACGCACAAGAGCTCAAACCCTCACCACATTTCAGTTAAAGACAGGGGCTCAGAAGGGCGGCGGTGCAGGAGAGCTCTGCTGGAGCTTGATTATGGCTTGCCCCACCCGAACTCACGGTGAGGCTTGGTCCCCACTGTGACAAACAATACTGCAGCATGGTGGAGCCTTTAAGAGGTGTTTGGAGCTGGGCGTGGTGGTGCACGCTGGTAATCCCAGTACTTGGGAGGCTGAGACTGGAGGATCCGGGTTTGCGGCCAGCCTCAGCTATTTAGTGTGGCCCTATTTCCAAATAAAGAATAAAAAAAATAGGGCTGGGGGTGTAGCTCGGAGGTAAAATGCCCCTGGGTTCAATCCCCAGGACTGCAAAAAAAAAAAAAGAGGTGTTTGGGTCATGGGGGCCCCACCGTCATAGCGGGACTCCTGTAGTTCCTACACAGCGGGTGAGCGATCAGGTGAGCAGGGTGTTATAAAGGAGGTGGCCCCCTTGTCCCTCCCTCTCTGCTGCAGGTACCCGCTTTCTTTCTGTTTCTCCTCCAAGCTTGGAGCAGCACGAGGCTCCCACTGGAAGCCGAGCAGATGCCGGGGTCTTGCTCCTCACCTTTGCTCTTCCAGAACTACCTGGCTACCTAAACCTCTCTTGTTTGTAAATTACCCAGTCCGGGGTATTCTGTTATAACCACAGAAAACCAACTAAGACAAGCACTCGAGGTCATTACGGATCCGACGGACCATGTTCTTAACACCTCTGCTGTCTCCGTCACCGGCCACTGGGTTGGTGGGTTCTGGGAACACCAGGCCCTTGGGACGGCGAAGCCGACTCAACTTATGTGGGTGAGCGGATCTCCAGGTTGCCTGGGCAACGCTGCCCTCTTTTTCCCCCTAGGGAGTGAGGAGCAGTGTCTAGGGAGACAGGCCCAAGTGTCTGTGCTCAAACCACCCTCAGGGCCCGCTGCGGAAGGCCTGAGCAGCTCAGGGAAGGGCAGAACTGAGAGGTGACCAGGACCCAGAGAGGTGGGGTGGGGAGGAGGAGCGCAGAGTCAGCAGTTCCTCCAGCAGGAGCCAGGACTGTGGTCAGCGGGTCTGGAAAGGGCTGGCCAGTGGGGGAGGGCCCAGGCCACTTGTCCCAAGCCAGTGAGTGTCTGGAGTGTCTCTCAGGCTGGTCACTTGACCCTCTCACTTTTCCTGTGAGGAAGCTGTTTACTCCCAGAAAGTCATTCATTCCCTGATAAGATCAACCCCCATTGTTAGCAGTCTGGCTTCCTGCTGGGAGGCGGGGAGGGGGAGTGAGCGGCCCTCAGCCGCATTGGCAGTCCATCAGAGGAGAGAGGTCCCGAGACAAGCTGTCCAACTGCCCTTGGCTAAAACAGGGAAACTGAGGTCGGGAGACAGTGGGAACCTTAGAGAAGTCAGCTGCAGAGCTGAGCCCAAGCCCGCCCAGCCCCCCACGCCCAGGCCAGGCTCATCCTGCGCCCCACCGAAGTGCACCCCCCATTCTATGAGCTGCCTCTGGGTTTTAGCATTCTGCACGCCATTGTAGGAAAGCATGCTAGGGACACACTCCAGTGCGATATCGTGTTTTAGTGGCTGCTCTAATATACCACTGTGACACTGCGCTCGAGTAGAAGGTACTAACACAGATTCATATTCTAATTCAACATTTTAGCACAGTTCTCACCAACATTCTAATCTATCGCTGAAGCCGCCGACCCTTCAATGCACAGCATTCCATAACGGCCTAATGCAATTCTCCAGACATTGCAACATCACGTTCTCATCTACGCTCCTCACACAAGAAGACGTTTCCGTGTTATTTGAACACAATTCTCACGCAATGTTTTAAGATAACTTTCTAAGTTATGACTTTAATATCGAGGACTCTGGGCTCCCAAGCCTTGGGAATTGCCATTGGACGAGGGGAGGCCGAGTCGCAGCCGTGCTGATCAGAGCTGAAGGTGCAGTTGTGAAACTGGCCACCACCCCTGTGACCTGTCCAGCCTGCCTCTGAGACCAGAGCACCCCCAGGCCAGGCACACCCCGCTGCCCAGCCTTCTAAAGACACATCTTTCCCGGCACAGGATGAGAGTCCTCGGCCTCCCCATGCCCTCTCCTCCAGGGATGCAGGGCTGATCCCACTGTGAGCACCAGGGACCGGCTTTCCTTGCCACCCGGGTTACTAGGTAAAGGGAGGATGAACAGGACCTTGAAACAGCATTAACTCCTTTAGGGCCCGGGGACCCCAAGATGCCCCTAACCCCCACCTCCGCTCACCTGCAGCCTTCCCTTGGGTCCCAGGTCACACTCGCTCACTGTCCCTGCACCCTCCTGCCGCAGTGGGCCGGCCCGCCCGAGTGGCCCCAGGGCTGGGGACCCCAGCAGCTGGCCTGCCTGCTGGGCCCTTCCCTGTGTGCGTTTCCTCCACAGGACCTACTGCCGCCAATGTGCACACGGGTGACTTTTCATTTCTTTCTTTCTCCCCAAACTATGGTTCTTCCCTTGGGGGTCTTGGAATCACCTGAGGAGCTATTGAAAACCCCAGAGCCCCTCTGCAAACCAATAGATTCAGGATCGCTGGGGCGGGGCCTGGAAATCCAGAATTTTGAAAGTTCCCCGAGTGGTTCAGATGTGCAGCTACGGCTGAGCCCGGGGGGCTGACTGTCCGCTCCCAGGGGCCAGGGCCTCGGCTATCTTGTTTCACAGTGTCTGGTGACAGTGTCTGATAGCAGGAGCTGGAAAAGTATCTGCTGAATGGAAAAAACATTCCACAAAGCATTTCCGTTTAAACATTTTCCACATAGCAGAGATTTTAGACACAAAAGTTTTCCCAGTGAAAAGTGAGCTTTCTCCTGCCCTAGGTTAAAATATCTTAAAAGGCAAGGCCATATTACCTGGGGGCGGGGATATAGCATGTGCAAAGGGCTGGAGGTATGGCCCGGAGATGCCCTCGGGCCCACAATTATTCCCACCTTGGAGTCTCTGTTAGCATCTCCACTCATAACCTCACCCAGTGCCCCCCACAATGCCTTGACACCCTAGAAGTGTGAATTCCCCAAATCCCCGGGGATGGTGATCCTGCCTCCTGGTACTCTAAGCATCTAATGAGATGGTTGTAAAGTGACATATGAAGTAAAGAGCTGGGCGTCACGATGTCTGAGTCCCCTCCCTGTGCCAGGCACGCCCCTCGTGACTAGCTGGCGTTTCATTAAGACCACACAACAGCTGGAGCTTAACCATTTTGCAGATGGGTAAACAGAGGCTCAGAGAGGTGGGGTGACTTGCCCAAGGTCGCCTAACTTGGAACCAAACCCAAGCCTTTTCAACTCCAGTCGCCACGGAAGCAGCAGACGCAAGGGCTCTCGACCCCACAAGTGGCAGGTTTGTAGGATTTGAGGCTTTCCAGCCCCATGAGGACCCGGTAGCCGGGACAGGGGAGACAGTCTGGTTTCATGATGGTTCCCCCAACCCCATTGTTTGCCACAGGAGGGGTGGAGGTGGCTGGTGGCCCGGAGCTGGCCCATCCGGCCACGAGGTGGACTTGTCTGTCTGCCAGCCAATCCAGGCTGCGGGAGCTGGCGCTGGAAAGGCCCTGGCCCAGCTTTGTCTCACGACACAAAAGGGGCCTTGTCTTGGCCCGGCAGCGCCGATTCCACATGCTCCTGACTGCCCCAGCCCCTCTGCCTCGAGAAAGGGCCACTTTGTCCAGTCAAAAGACGAACTTGTTCCTTTTTCATCAAAACGTGTTGACTGACCTGGTTGATTTATCTTGGGAAAGTGGTGGCTGAGGGAGGGGAGCGAGGTGACAGAGACGGGCACAATCCAGAAGGCCATGTAGCCTGGCCCGGTCTGGGAGTGGACACTCAGCTCTGACCAAGACAGAGGGATAGCTGCACACTGAGTGCAATTTCAGGAGGTCAGGATAGTCCTCCAGCCTTACTAGTGGCAGAGGCTTCACCATTAGCCATTCATTTCTTTGGCTTTAACCTTTGAAGGCAGCTAAAAGTAAAAAAAAAAAAAAAAAAATCATTTGAATAGGAGTGCCTTGTTATTGTACCTGAGTGTGAATTAGTTTTCCTGAAAAGAGAGGTAAGTTAGTAGCAGGAGAAAGCAAACAGCGGGAGTAGGACCACTAGAAGCCTCAGAAAGGAGTCTAGGAGAGAGGCGGAGAGTACTATTAAGAGAGAAGTGAACTCGAAGCTGGTTGTGGTGGTGCACACCTGTAATCCCAGTACTAGGGAGGCTGAGACAGAGGATCACAGGTTTGAGGAGAGCCTGCTTCAAAAAAAGAAAAAGGGGAGGGGGGCTGGGGAATGTAGCTCACAGGTAGAATGCCCCTGGGTTCAATCCCCAGTACCAAAAAAATTAAAAAGTTTAAAAAAGGCTGGGCGTGGTGGCACACGCTTGTAATCCCAGTACTTGGGAGGCTGAGACAGGAGGATCGCAGGTTTGTGGCCAGCCTCAGCTACTTAGTGAGGCCCTCCG
>PVJS01025360.1:0-27926 GCA_004027185.1 Glis glis
CTAGGGGACATGGGGGGCATTTTCGTGGACACACACACACACACACACACACACACACACACACACACACACAGTGATACTGCCCCCTAAGGGACATGGGGGCATTTTCTTGGTTACCGTGAAGGAGCAATGCTAATAGACTTAGTGCACAGGAATTGGTCAGACTTTCATCTTTGTTCGTGGCTATCTGACATGAATTGTCCCGTGTCCTATACAACTTTTGAATGTGCTACTGACATTTATGTGGTTTAAAAAGAAAACTTTTCAGCCAGGTGCAGTGGTGCATACCTGTAATCCCAGTACTTGGGAGGCTGAGATAAGAGGATTGAAGCCAGAGCATGGTAACTTAGTAAGACCCTGTTTCAAAATAAAAAATATTGTAGCCAGGCATGGTGGTACATGCTTGTAATCCCAGTACTTGGGAGGCTGAGACCGGAGGATCCAGGTTCATGGTCAGCCTCATCTACTTAGTGAGGCCCTCCACAGCTTAGCGAGAGCCTGTTTCAAAATAAAGAATAAAAAATAGGGCTGGGAGTGTAGCTCGGAGGTAAAATGCCCCTGGGTTCAATCCCCAGTATCGCAAAAATAAAAATACGTAGATTATTATCCTGAAATGGAATATATGAATAACATTTAGGGGATTGCAATATAAAAGGTGCTCCAGGAGCCGGGCGTGGTGGCGCACGCTTGTAATCCCAGTACTTTAGGAGGGGAAGACTGGAGGATCGGGGTTCATGGCCAGCCTCAGCTCTCTCTCTCCCTGTCTCTCTCCCTGTCTCTCTCTCTCTACTTAGTGAGGCCCTCCGCAACTTCGTGAGACTTGGTTTCAAAATAAAGTATAAAACATAGGGCCAGGGGTGTAGCGCGGAGGTAGAACACCCCTGCGTTCAATCCCCAGTACCACAAAAAAAAAAAAGGTGCTTCAGGTCTTACTGGGTAGAGAACCACTATCCTAGCTCGAATGTGGTTCATAATGCTTTTCTTCTCTGCCAGATGCCATGTCATGTCACTGCTTCATTCATTAGTTCAATCATTCATCAAAAAAAAATTTTTTTTGGCACTGGGGATTGAACCCAGGAGCGTTCTACCTCCAAGCTCCACCCCCCAGCCCTATTTTATTTCTTTATTTTGAAACAGGGTCTCACTAAGTTGCAGAGGGCCTCACTAAGTAGCTGAGGCTGGCCACGAACCTGGATCCTCCGGTCTCAGCCTCCCAAGTACTGGGATTACAAGTGTGTGCGCCACCACGCCCGGCTCATTCATCAAATTTGATTGAGCCAGCCTCAGCTACTTAGTGAGGCCCTCCGCAACTTCGTGAGACCTGGTTTCAAAATAAAGTATAAAAAATAGGGCTGGGGGTGTAGCTCGGAGGTAGAACACCCCTGGATTCAATCCCCGGGACCGCAAAAAAAATTTTTTTTGATTGAGCTCAAAGGTGGGCAAAAACAAGCCGGGCGTGGTGGTACACACTTGTAATCCCAGTACTTGGGAGGCTGAGACAGGAAGATCACAGGTTTGAAGCCAGCCTCAGCAACTTAGGCCCTCCGCAACTTAGTGAGACCCTGTTTCCAAATAAGAAATAAAATTGGGTTGGGGGTACAACTTGGAGGTAGAATGACTCTGGGTTCCATCCCCAGTACCAAAAAAAAAAAGTGGGCAAAACAGGCCTGGCCCCTGCCCTTATGGTGAGTGTAATCTCATGAAGAGACAGAAAAAATCAATGATCTTGCAATTATGTAGCCATGACAATTGTTATGAAGGGGAAAAGTACTGTATAGAATAATGGAAGGACCCAACAAATCTCTAAGATGAGGAAAAGCTTTCTTAAGGAAGTGACTTAAAAGTTGATATTCAAATGACAAGAGTTAACTAGGGGGCAGTAGTGGGAAGAAAAAGTGTAAAGGCTTTCTTAGTGGCAGAAGAGGAGAAAGTCCCAGGGAAGGGGGGAGGGGTGGTGTGAACTGAGTAAGGGAAAGCGTAGTTTTAAAATGAGGCAGGAGAAATAGATGGGGATCTATATAAAGACGGATTTTGCTCTCTAAACAAGGAAGTGATGTGATCAGATTTGCCTTTGGTTCTTCCAAGCTGTTAATGTAATATAGAGCAAGTATTCATCTTTCCAGGAAATTGTAAAAACGCCTCTCACGTCAACCAACGAATACCTGAGCATTTACTGCATACCAGACCCTGGGGACACAACTAAGAACTCGTCACAGAGAGCCCCCGCCCTAACAAAGCTTTAACTAGAAAGGTTGGGTCCGTGTCTTATTCTAATTTCACTGCGTTGGATCTTGAACACGATGCTAGGCAGTCACTGTTCACCGAGGCCCCTGTGCTAGGCTCAATAAAGTGGCCCACGAGCACTGACACTCATGACACGCACGTGCCGTTTACACAAAACTGACCAAGGACACGTGTAGGTGCACACGCACGAGAAGCTGCAGGTGCGCCCAGAGACACACACGTTCCAAAAGGGTCCTCCCTCCCGGAACCGCCCTCCTTCCACACCTCGCCCGGCCTAGCCCTTCATTTCCCGCCGCCCCAGTCCCCGCCCGGGCTCTCCCTCGACGCTACAAGCCTCATTTGCCAGACTCACTTTCAGCTGTCTCCACGCCATGCTCCTTCTTCCACTGGGCCAGCCCCTGTCTCACTTCCATTGGAGAAGGTGGATTAGGCCCCGCCCATCTCCTTCCCAATCCACCAATAGCCGCACAGGAGGGTGGAGCGGGCGCCTCCGCAGCCGGGAAGGCCACGCTCCGCCCCCAGACTCTGATTGGGCAACCGCGCGCGTGCGCACTCCCGGTGACCACGTCTCTTCCGCCTCCAGCCTCCCAGCGTTGTCCCGTTGCTATGCGTCGCTGAGACGCTGCAGGGTGGCGGGAAGGAAAAGGTTTCAAGCGGTTCCTGAAGTGGGGAATGGACGCCTCCGATGTCCGTTCACCACCGCTCTGTCTGCACGCTTCCACATCCTTAGGACAAAAAGGAAACCACAGCCTGAATGCCCCAAAGGCTTGTCTTTATGCTGGAGCCACATTACGACTTTCGTGGGACCTTTCCCCCTCCCCCCAAAATCAGAATTATATTTTACAGGGTACACCATATCAAAATATCAACATATCAAAATACGTTGTACATCATAAATATAATTTTTACTTGAAGCCGGGCGTCGTGGCGCATGCCTGTAATCTTAGTACTTGAGAGGCTGAGACAGGAGGATTGCGGGTTCGAGGCCAGCCTCAGCAATTTAACAAGGCTCTCAGCAACTTAGCACGACCCTGTTTCAAAATAAAAAGGGATGGGGGTGTAGCTCGGAGGTGGAATGTCCCTGGGTTCAATCCCCAGTACCAAAAAAAAAAGGATATATTAATGTGTATAAGCATTTCTCTAAAGTTCGTTTTTCTTTATATTTTCTTGAGCCCATGAGAGTGTTATGAGTCCTAGGCCTTGTGCCTAATGGATACGATGGCTCTTACTTTGCCTTGGAATTCTGATTATGGTTTAACAGATGCGGAGAATTGGGGCGGGGGTTTGGGGAGCAGATACTGGGGATTAAACCCAGGGGCATTCTACCTCTGAGCTACACACCCAGCCCTTTTTATTTTTATTTTAAAACAGGGTCTCACTAGGTTACTGAGAGTCTCACTATGTTGCTGAGACTGTCCTTGAATCTGTGATCCTCCTGTCTCAGCCTTCCAAGTACGGGGTTACAGGCATGTGCCATCTTGCCCAGCTTTAAGTACAGTTTCTAATCAAGACCCTGAATGTGCAGCCTTGTTGAAGTATTGAATATTGAGGTGATTTGTGCTGACCCAGGGTGTCACTTCATATATGTCCCAATCAAGAGTTTTGAAATCCCTTACCTAACAACATCCCGACAGTTGGACAATACCCTCATAGACTAAGTGGCAATGGCAATAATTATACTTAGTGTTCAGAGGCTGCATACACATCACATCATTTTTAGCCAGTGATATTGTTCCTTCCTAGCTCCTTTTTTTTTTTTTCCTAGCTAAGTTGAGGAGGGCCTCACTAAGTAGCTGAAGCTGGCCATGAACCCGGATCTGGTCTTAGCCTCCCAAGTACTGGGATTACAAGCATGCGCCACCACGCCCAGCTCCTAGCTACTGTTGAGTCAGCTGAAATAGCTTAGTTATTGTCACAGCAGAAATTAGATTGGAAGGAGAGTGTTTGAAATATCATAAACTGTTTTTGAACCTTATCAGTTGTATCAAAGGTATCAAATTGGAATAAATTTAGAAACCCACTGATGGATTCTACTTCAATAATTCATGTGTTAGGTATCTCAGCCTACATACAATAGATTGAAAATATAAGACATGGAGCCAGGCGTAGTGGCGCACCCTTGTAATACCAGTACTTGGGAGGCTGAGACTGAAGGATCCAGGTTCACAGCTAGCCTCAGCTACTTAGTGAGGCCCTGCGCAAATTAGTGAGACCCTGTTTCAAAATTAAAGAATAAAGAATAAAAAATAGGGCTGGGGTGTATCTCGGAGGTAGAATGCCCCTGGGTTCAATCCCCAGTACCACAAAAAAAGAAAGAAAATATAAGACATGCTTGTCAACCTGTCTTCTTTTATACTTGAATAAGTTAATTCAGCATAATTTAGTTGGTCAACGTAAATTACTAATTTTGTCAAAAGACTACGTACACATTGATTTTAGTTCTAAGCATACTCTCACCAGTTTTTTTAATCATTTAAACCTTTTGATAGAGTGTGTGTGTTCTAGATAAAGCGTGTATTGAGAGTATATATCAAATAGTAGGAAAAGACTTGAAATGACATATACGAGTTGACTTTCAGAGACATCAGGCTTCACTTATTGCCTGGAACATATGTGTATTATGTATTTGTATATGCATATAAAGACTTTTGGAAGGCTGAGACAGGAGGATTGCAGATTCGCGGCCAACCTCAGTTACTTAGTGAGGCCCTCCGCAACTTAGTGAGACCCTGTTTCAAAATAACTTAGTGAGACCCTGTTTCAAATAGTTCAGAGGTAGAATGCCCCTGGGTTCAATCCCCAGCACTGCAAAAAATAAATAAATACGTTTGGAAACTGACATGTTATGAGCTTGAAATTGAAAGCCCGAGCCAGGCATAGTGGCACGTGCCTATAATCCCAGTACTTGGAAGGTTGAGATGGGAGGATCACAGGTTCAAGATCAACCTCAGCAACTTAGACTCTCATCAACCTAGTGAGACCCTGTTTCCAAATAAAAATAAAATAAGGCTGGGGTGTAGCTCGGAGATAGAATGCCCCTGGGTTCAATCCCCAGTAACACAATAAATAAATAAATAAATAAATAAATGATATAAATAAACAAACAAACTGAAAGTCCCTTCACCCAGAGGATCACAGTGCAGCGCAGTCTTACGAAGGGCGGATGACTCTGCTTGGAAACTTTCCACATAGACTGCGTTCTTTATCCTGGCATTCAAAACATTCCCATTTCTGGTTACAGTCCCCTACTGTCCCACCAAGGACCCACTACACGGACACAGAATTATCTTCCTCTTTATAAATCCCTTCCACTTTCCCACCGCTGTGCCTTTGCTCACACTGACAGCTGCCAAGAGGCCCTTTTATCTGCTAAATACGGCCATCCTTACACATCCAATCCAAATGCGGGAATCATTTCTTCCTCATCTGAACCTTCACAGTACTTAAGCTGTCCCTCGATAGAGATACTTTACATTGTCATTATCTTTTCTTTTTTGTGGTACTGGGGATTGAGCCCAGGAGCATTAGACCTCCAATTTACACCCCCAGCCCTATTTTATATTTTTGAAACAGGGTCTCTCTAGGTTAATGAGAGTCTCACTACTTGCTGAGGCTATCATCAAACCTGCGCTCCTCCTCGAACCTGTCTTAGCCTCCAAAAAGTACTAGGATTACAGGAGTGCACCACCACCCCCGGTGTCATTAATTATAATTATGTCATTTCTTCCCTAATTAAACTTTTTGAAAGTAGGGCTTAACTACATGTATCCTTCATTAGACTGGTGCACTGTTTTTCAAACTGAAGAAGTCTATGCCTTAGCGAATTCTTAATTTTGGTGTCCACATCCATAATAATTTTCAAAAGTTATGTAAGCATTTAGGCTGGGGATGTAGCTCAGGGCAGAGAGCTTGCCAAGCATTCATGAGGCCCTGGGTTCAGTTCCTAACACCATACACACACACACACACACACACACACACACACACACACACACACACACACAGAGAGAGACACACACACAAAGTGGAGGGGAAAAGTAAGCATTATTTGGATCATTTGTACAACCATCTTTTTTTTTTTTGCGGTACTGGGGATTGAACCCAGGGGCATTCTACCTCTGAGCTACACCCCCAGCCCTATATTTGTTGTTGTTGTTCTTTATTTTGAAACAGGGTCTCACTAAGTTGTGGAGGGCCTCACTAAGTAGCTGAGGCTGGCTGCGAATCCAGATCCTCCTGTCTCAGCCTTCCAAGTACTGAGATTAAAGTGTGCGCCACCACGCCTGGCTTGGACAACCATCTTAACCCTGAAAATGCCAAGTGATTTCAATGCCTACAATTGTTGGCATTTATGATCATTTTCTGGCACCAAGAAAGAATACTAGTTGTCACAGATAAACTACAGGTGTGCAACAGGTAAAGACCAAATGGCATGGTGTATGTACAAAAGTTTTTTAGCAAGTCAAAGAAAAATGTGCTGGGCGTGGTGGCGCATGCCTATAATCCCAGTACTTGGGACACTGAGACAGGAGGACTACAGATTCCAGGCCAGCCTCAGCAATTTAGCAAGGCTCTCAGCAACTTAGCAAAACCCTATTTCCAAATAAAAAATAAAATAGGGCTGGGGGGTGGTAGCTTGGAAGTAGAATGCTCCTGGGTTCAATCTCCAGAGCCACAAAAACAAATTAATTAAAAGAAAGAAAAATATGAGAGAATTGACTCCCCGTTAGCATGAAATACTGTGCATGCCAAATTCAAAGGGACACATGTAGTCATAGACCAGAATTCCGTTTATTTGCTACTTAGTTCAGCAAAATTTGAATTTCATTGGATTTTAGTTTTGTTTGTACTTAATTTGTACTCATTCTTTCACCAAATATTTATTTGGGCTGGGTATGGTGGTACACACCTGTAATCCCAGTACTTGGAAGGCTGAAACAGGAGGATCACAGGTTCAAGGCCTGTCTCAGCGACTTAGGGAGACCCTATTTCAAAATATAAAATAAAATAGGGCTGGGGGTGTAGCTCAGATGTAGAATGCCCCAGTACTACAAAATAGTAATAATAATAATAATAACAACAACAACAACTTAAGTCATTGTTGGGGGTAGCAGATATATAGGATGAACAATACAAAGATATTTGTGTGTGTGGTACTGGGGATTGAACCCAGAGGCATTCTACCTCCAAGCTATACCCCCAGCCCAATTTTATTTCTTATTTGGAAACAGGGTCTCACTAAGTTGTGGAGGGCCTTGCTAAATTGCTGAGACTGGCTTTAAACCTGTGATCCTCCTGTCTTAGCCTCCCAAGAACTGGGACTACAAGCATGCGCCACCAACCCCAGCCAAATGTTTAATGTATATCATGAGGACTATCAGTAATACAGGACTGTACTGAATACACGATTCATACTATGTGAGTAGATTTTAGTTACTCTTGCCACAAAAAAAATTAAAGGTAACTGTGTAAGCTGATGGATCTATTAAATTGCTTCAGCTGGGCGTGGCGGTGCACGCTTGTAATCCCAGTACTTGGGAGAATACCCCTGGGTTCAATCCCCAGTACCGCAAAAAAAAAAAAAAGCTTCACTATAGTAACATTACTATCTATATATAACCTATAACTTTATGCTTCATACTTTAAATATACACAGTAAAATTTAATGTTTAAAAATATCAATCTTGCCGGGCGTGGTGGCACACACTTGTAATCCCAGTACTTTGGGAGGCGGAGACCGGAGGATCCGGGGGGTTTGCGGCCAGCCTCAGCTCTCTCTCTCTCTCTCTGTCTCTCTCTGTCTCTCTGTCTCTCTCTCTCTACCTAGTGAGGCCCTCCGCAACTTCGTGAGACCCGGTTTCAAAATAAAGTATAAAAAAATAGGGCCGGGTGTAGCGCGGAGGTAGAACGCCCTTGGGCTCAATCCCCGGTACCGCAAAAAAAAAAAAAAGAAAATACATTAATCAATTTTTAGCAACACGAACTTATATATCCACCAGGCTCTACCCCCTATGGCTTAGAGTTAGCTTTCTAATTATTTGCTAAAATCACGGCTGGTTGTATAGACACAGACAGAGATGGTGATGCCCCAGATGTACAGGCTCGTTGCTTTATTGCTTTCTGCTAATTGTTTTCGGCCTGTAAGAACTCCACTTGGATCCTCAAAACAAAGAAAAACCTTTTGTCTCCTTGGCAAATTATTCCCAGTTCATAAAAGAACAATACCACACAGGTACAGTGACGCACACCTATAATCCCAGTGACTCAGGAGACTGAGGCAGAAGGATTACAAGTTCAAGGCTAACCTGGGCAACTTAGTGAGACCGTCTCAAAATAAAAAATAACCAGGTGTGGTGGCACACACTTGTAATCGCAGTATGTGGGAGACTGAGACAGGAAGATCACAAGTTTGAGGACAACCTCAGCAATTTTTTTTTCGGTACCGGGGATTGAACCCAGGGGCATTTTACCTCCGAACTACACCCCCGGCCCTATTTTTTATACTTTATTTTGAAACCGGTCTCACAAAATTGCGGAGGGCCTCACTAAGTAGCTGAGGCTGGCCACGAACCCAGATCCTCCGGTCTCCCCCTCCCAAGTACTGGGATTACAAGCGTGTGCCACCACGCCCGGCCAACCTCAGCAATTTAGTGAGGCTCTCTGTAACCTAGTAAAACCCTGTTTCCAAATAAGAAATAAAATTGGTCTGGGGTTATAGCTCAGAGGTAGAATGCCTTTGGGTTCAATTTCCAGTAGCACAAAAAATTAAATAAATAAAAAGGTCTGGGGATGTAGGTCAGTGGTAAAGTGCCCTGGGTTCAATCCCCACTACCCCCTCCAAAAGAAAAGAACACCACCAATAAATATGGCAAACCCACCAAGCTACATATTTAAAGGACTAGGCAGCTGCTGAATCCCTATTACTTTTTCTTGCTCACATGTCAAACAGAAAAAGTCCTTCCAAGGAAGAACCTGGCTCTGGTTATACCTCCAAGTAGGAATCATTCTGGGAAGTGAAGGATGTTGCCCTGAACGAGATGGGAAGAATAATTGCTATCAGCTGGGCGTGGTGGTGCACGCTTGTAATCCCAGTACTTGGGAGGCTGAGACCAGAGGATCTGGGTTCGCGGCCAGCCTCAGCTACTTAGTGAGGCCCTCCGCAACTTCGTGAGACCCGGTTTCAAAATAAAGGATAAAAAATAGGGCCGGGGGTGTAGCTCGGAGGTAGAACGCCCCCGGTACCACACACACACAAAAAAATTGCTATCAGCTTAACAGGTTTCACCCAGCTTTGAGGAAGCAGAAAATTTCTGGCATGTCCAGTGTGGACACCTGGCTCACACTTGGAACCAGGAGGCTCTAGAGCTCATCTGGAACTTTCTGAAAGAAATGAAGTAGACCAGGCAAAATCTAAGCTATGAGAAAGCATTAAGAAAAACCACCCAGCTGGGCATGGTGGCGCATGCCTGTAATCCCAGTACTTGGGAGGCTGAGACAGGAGGATCGCAGGTTCGAGGACAGCCTCAGCAAGTGGTGAGACTCTCATTAACCTAGTGAGACCCTGTTTCCAAATAAGAAATAAAATCTGGCTGGGGGTGTAGCTTGGAGGCAGAATGCCTCTGGGTTCAATCCCCAGTACCACAAAAATAAAAAGAAAGAAAAAGAAAAATCACCCATGTAAGGGCTCTGGGGTTTAGCGTTAATGAAGGAAACTTCCTTATATTTTATTCTGGGAAAGCAAGAAAACTATTTTAACCCTTCTGTATTTGTATTCAGGAAAAAAAAAAATCCGTCCCCTTAATTCATCACTATCCTTCCTCTGAAATATTTCCCCTTTCGTGCTATAGTCTTGATTTGTCCATGTAGCAAAGGTGATGACCTTTTTATCAGAGCCTACCAAAGTTAAAACTTACCTAGCTGGGTTTTTTTTTTTCGGAACTGGGAATTGAACCCAGGGGCATTCTACCTCCGAGCTACACCCCCAGCCCTATTTTTTTATTCTTCATTTTGAAACAGGGTCTCACTAAGTAGCTGAGGCTGGCCAGGAACCTGCAATCCAGGATTACAAGTGTGCGCCACCACGCCCGGCTTTGGTACTAGGAATTGAACTCAGGGACGTTCAACCTATGAGCTACACCCCCAGCCCTATCATCATAATTATTATTATTTGATACAGGGTCTAAGTTGTAGAGAGCCTCCCTAAGTTACTGAGGTTGCCATAAATCTACAATCCTCTTGTCTCACCCTCCCAAGTACTGGCCTGTGACACCGTGCCTGGCTAAAACTTACTTTTTCATGCAGAGTACTGTGCAAAATTCTAAAGAGGAAAACTTTTTATGATTATTCTTTTTGCTAGTAAACATTTCTTTGTTATTAGCTCCAACTCCCCCCCCCCTTTTTTTGCAGTACTGGGGATTGAACCCAGGGGCATTCTACCTCTGGGCTACATCCACAGTCCTATTTTTTATTCTTTATTTTGAAACAAGTTATTCCTAAGTTGTAGAAGGCCTCACTAAGTAGCTGAGGCTGGATCCTCCTGTCTCAGCCTCCCAAGTACTGGGATTACAAGCATGCGCCACTACGCCTGGCTCAGCTCCAAGTTTCTTTTTTTTTTTTTTTTTTTTGCGGTACCAGGGATTGAACTCAGGGGCGTTCTACCTCCGCGCTACACCCCCAGCCCTATTTTTTATACTTTATTTTGAAACCGGGTCTCACGAAGTTGTGGAGGGCCTCACTAAGTAGAGAGAGAGAGAGAGAGAGAGAAAGCTGAGGCTGGCTGCGAACCCGGATCCTCCGGTCTCCGCCTCCCAAAGCACTGGGATTACAAGCGTGCGCCACCACACCCGGCCTCCAAGTTTCTTAATGTACAAACTAGAAAATAAATTATTATCTTCTTTACATAGATACTTTCAAAATTTTCACCATAATCTTGAGGTTTAGAGAAAATTCAAGACAGAATCTGTATTGGTCAGGGTTCACTAGACTAACAGAATTCACAGAATGAGTATATGGAAAAAGGGATTTATCAGATCAGCTTACAATGTAGTTCCGAGTGCACGTGGAGAGTCAGAGGAACCAGTAGCTGGTCGAGCGGTCTAAGAGCTCTTCGGAGAAACGATGGTGAAGTTCCAGTTCGAAGGGCTGGAGGCCGACGATCTCAGACGAGAGCAGAAGACCAAGAAGCTCTTCAGAGAAACGGTGAAGTTGCAGGCCGACGATCTCAGACGAGAGCAGATGCGTTTTCTTCGGAAAGAGTCACGCATCCCTCTACACGGCTTTCTCCTTCTTTTATCTAAGTCCTGCACCTATCAGAACCCGGCTGCCTACATTTAGGGCAGGACTTTCTGTTTAATCTGTTGTTTCATAAACCAATTGTCTCATTGACACACCCAAAGTCACATGATCTTGGGTGTGTCATGATCCGGTCAAGTTGACAAATTAGATTAACTATCACAGTATTATATCATCATCATCATCATTTTGTATGTGTGTCTGTGTGTGTGTGTGTGTGTGTGTGTAGTACTAGGGATTGAACCCAGGGGCATTTGACCTCTGAGCTACACCCCCAGTCTTACTGTATTTTTATTTTGAAACAGGGTCTCGCTAGGTTGGTGAGTGTCTCACTACTTGCTAAGGCTGTCCTCAAACCTGTGATCCTCCTGTCTCAACCTCCCAAGTACTGGGATTATAAGTGTGCACTACCACACCCAGTTGTCATCATTATTGTTTAGGTAAATTAATACTAAGATGTGTGTGTGTGTGTGTGTGTGTGTGTGTGTGTGTGTACTGGCAATTGAGCCCAGGGCATTCTAACTCTGAGCTACACCCCCAGCCCTTTTTCTATTTATTTTGAAATAGGGTCTCCCTAAGTTGCTAAGACCGGTCTTGAACCTGCTATCCTCCTATCTTCCAAGCATGGGGATTACAGGCATGCACCACCACACCTAGCTTAATACTAAACTTTGTGATAATGAATTCATAATATGAAAAATAATCTACAATGTGTTGAGCAAAGACCTAATTTTCATCTAATAGAAGCCAGCCAAGCCAGGTGTGGTGGTGCACACCTATAATCCTAGTACTTGGGAGGCTGAGACAGGAGGATCGCAGGTTCAAGTTCAGCCTCAGCAATTAAGTGAGACCCTCAGCAACTTAGCAAGACCCTGTTTCAAAATAAATATGAAATAGGACTGGTGTAGCTCACGGGTATGGAAACCATCAATTTAAGCTGGCAATGAATTTCGGAGAAAAGGTCATTAAAGTGAGAAATCTGGGTGTAGTTGTGTTCCATAACTAACTAGTGTGATTGTGTGTGTGTGTGTGTGTGTGTGTGTGTGTGTGTGTTAGGTACTAGGGATTGAACCCAGGGCCATTCTACATCTGAGCTCCACCCCCAGTGTTACTGTGGGAGCAGCGCTGTGGGCTCTTTCCCTTCAATTCAGATCAGATTGTCTGAAGAGAGGAATTAAAACTAACAGGCGGCTCGGTTGCACCTTTAACAAAATTTTATTACAAAGTCAGTAGGAAATAGAAAAAAAGAAGAGAGAAAGAGCAGCGTGCCTGGAAGACACGCTGGAGAGCCCGAAAGTGGAACTCTGCCCCTCCCTCCGACCCCGGCCCCTTAAATAGTTTTCACATTATATGTTCTTATCAGCGTTACTTAGGCAATGGACTAGTAACTTATTTCTTAGGCAGGTGGTGCCTTCTAGTCTACTAAGTGCACTTACTAAGTGCAGAGGTCAATAATCTACCTTGTTTTTACTCCTATTGTATTGGGCTGTATTGGTTGTCTATCAACTATGGGCACTTTGATGTAACACATGGAGTTTGCCTTTCTCATACTGAGGCTGAGTCACAAAGAATAGGAGGTAAACAGAGGCACTAGCTGTAGCCAGTGCAGCTGTGTATAATCTCTAAAAGCAAGGCATAAGGCCCTTGTTATCTTTATGGTTTTAAAATGTGCTAGGCAGAGTCACTGATCTTAGGGCTAAAGCCTTAACTGCCTCTATGGTGCTCTTAAGTCTCTGCGTGCTTCTAAGGCTAGAGGCTTTAATTGTCTTTACATTCTTACTGTGGGTTAATCATTTAGAACACAGGGGCAGAAGGGAGGGGGAGCTCTTGGAATGTACAGAGCTACAGCCTCTCCCTGCCTGAATGACTGCCTTTTACATTTTACTAGAAATTAGTATCAGAGCAATTTTCCCAAACTGGCACACCCAGCCCTTTTTTTATTTTGAAACGATCCCACTAAGTTACTAAGAGTCTTGCTATGTTGTTGAGGTTGTCCTCGAACCTCCTCCTGTCTCAACCTCCCAACTACTGGGATTACAGGCATGCGCCCAGCTGACTAGTAAGATTTAAATCTAGCTATACGCCTTCTCGTCTCTACAATGGGGATATAATTAGGTCACAGAGAAACGTGGAAGTCAAATACATTTACATGAAAGCCCTATATAATTACGAAGGAACCTCATGAAATGTCATTTCTATGGGAACAAGGAATTTCCATTCTGTTGGCCTTGGGACAGAAAAACAGCACTTGGCTCTCACTGTCTGGCTTTTCTCCTTGGTAGAGCATTTGTCTAGTATGTGCGAGGCCCTGGGTTCAATCCTCAGCACTGCAAAAAAACCCCAAAAACCACTGAACCTGGGTATGGTGCCGCATGCCTGTAATCCCAGTACTTGGAGGTATGAGAGGAGGAAAGCAGTTTTGAGGCCATCCTTGGCAACTTAGCAAAACCATTTCAAAATCTTAAAAATGAGGAAGCCAGGCATGGTGGTGCACGCTTGTAATCCCAGTACTTGGGAGGCTGAGACTGGAGGATCGCAGGTTCGCGGCCAGCCTCAGCTACTTAATGAGGGCCTCCGCAACTTAGTAAGACCCTATTTCAAAATAAAGAATACAAAACAGGGCTGGGGGTGTAGCCCAGAAGTAGAATACCCCTGAGTTCAATTCCCAGTACTGCAAAAAAAATAAAATACATGGTGGTACATGCCTATAATCCTAGTTCTTGGGAGGCTGAGACAGGATTGCAGGTTCGAGGACACCCTCAGCAAGTAGTGAGATTCTTAGCAACCAAGCAAGTCCCTTTCAAAATAAAATATAAGCTGGGCGTGGTGGCACATGCTCATAATCCCAGTACTTGGGAGGCGGAGATCGGAGGATCCGGGTTCGCGGCCAGCCTCAGCTACTTAGTGAGGCCCTCCGCAACTTTGTGAGAACTGGTTTCAAAATAAAGTATAAAAAATAGGGCTTGGGGTGTAGCTCAGAGGTAGAACGCCCCTGGGTTCAATCCCCAGTACCGCAAAAATAAATAAATAAAATATAAAATAAGGCTGGGGTGTAGCTCAGAGGTAGAATGCACCTGAGTTCAATTCCCAGCACCCCCCCCCCATGGAAATTCGGCTGCCAGTCACCCTAGTGTTCTTGTCTTCCCAGGTTACTGCTTTATACCAGTCCGGGGCTACTTTCGGATCCTCGCCAGTGTCATCTTGATGGTACCTGTGATCATTAATCTTTTTGTTTCTGCCAGTCTCACGGCCTTTAGAAAGTCAGTCCCTTATGGTAGATAACTGTGGCTCAGGAACTGAAAAATAGACTATCATGATTGTACATCACTGGAAAAGCTTAACCACTTTTAAGATAACAGACTGACGTAATACAGTGTGTATCAGCATATTCCCTTCAGTAGTCTCAACAGTTCTGTTACCTATTTTCCTAGGAAACCAAATTTGCCAAGATATTACATTCCACAGCCACTGTCCCCTAAGTAGTTGGCTCTCAACCATTAAATAGTGGAAACACACTGGCATTTGAGTGTTGTTAAACAGCACTTTTAGCCAGGCATGGGCACACGCCTGTAATCCCAGTACTTGGGAGACAGACAGAAGGATCACAGGTTTGAGACCAACTGTAGCAACTTGGTGAGACTCTCAGCAACCTAGTAAGACCCTATTTCAGAAACAAAAAATAAAATAGGGCT
This sequence comes from Glis glis, assembly GCA_004027185.1. Taxonomy (NCBI): domain Eukaryota; kingdom Metazoa; phylum Chordata; class Mammalia; order Rodentia; family Gliridae; genus Glis; species Glis glis. Next base: position 15,228 of record PVJS01025360.1, read on the forward strand.
GGAGGTATAGCTCAGAGGTAGAATGCCCCTGGGTTCAATCCCTAGTCTCACACACACACACACACACACACACACACACACACACACACACTACAGGATAAACCAGCTCTTCTGCCAAGCAGTAACAGAACACTTGCCACCCCCAACCCAATATGGCTGTGGGAAAGGAGTCAGATGTGGGCTCAGTGTAACTTGCTAAAAATAAAGATACAAGCATGGGCCTTGACTGATGGGGCGCCCTGCCACAGAGGAATAACCGAGCAAACTCACAGCTGCTATGTGGGCTTAAATATGGTGACGGATGGAAATGAGCCCTTAACGGCTCCAGGAATCTGCATTACTGAGAGAGGCAAAGGTGAAGGCTGGCTTGTGTACCAATGTGGATTGTTTGCTTAAGATATTCTCCACTAGCCGGAAATATGGACACATGCCTGTAATGCCAGTTCTTGGGAAGCTGAAACAGGAGAGTACAAGTTTGAGACCAATCTTAGCAACTTAGCAAGGCCCTCAGTAACTTAGTGAGACCCTGTTTCACGAAAATAAAATAGGGCCGGGGGGGTGTGGCTCAGAGGCAGAATGCTCCTGGGCTCAATCCCTAGCACCAAATAAATAAATAAAACACTAAAATCCAAATTTATACTTCATTTTATCAATTATGGAGAGAAGACAAAGGATCTTTAAACTTTATTAGCAGCTACTAAGCTACAAGAAACCAATCAAAAACATTAAAGTTGTTTAAAACAGGTATGTACAGATACACTACACAGAAGCAAAATCATATCTTCCAATTCCAAAGCCAACCCTATGGGAAGAATGGCCTTAACTGGGGGCAAAGGAGCACATAAGTTACAACAGTAGAATCTCATCTACCCAGGAAAGTAGTGAACTACAGCCACGTGGGCACTAAAAATTTGAGATCAGTTCTTAAAGATTCCCTTAATCATAAAGTTTTCAAATGAAAACAGGTACCCTTCTTCTCCTGTAGGCTTTCCAGCTCACTACCCAAGAGACTTGAGTACTTCTATTAAGGCAGCTGGAAGCCCAGGCTGAATGGTGACTTCTGCCCACTATGTGGCCTGTCCTCCCTCTAACAACATGCTACGGGGAAAAACGAATTTCTACAGTGCTGGTCTCTGATAAAAGGGAAACAGCACTCAAAATAAAGCAAAAGGCCACAGAGGGCTCCCTGAGAATCCAGGAGAACTAAGAGAGGCCTTCGACTTTTTCAAAATAAACTTTGCAACTGGATCCAGGCGGAGCAGTGCCCTGCAGCAAGTAGTGTACGTGCCCAGAAGCGGGCCGGTGCCCAGGAACCGTTACCAAGGCGTGTGGAGCCAGTCTCCTCTTCTACCGCACCGTGGCCTTGGTCCTCAGCACACTCCCCTGTGCCCAGGGCCGTGTTTCCAAGTCTGGAACCTCAACCCACGGCTGAGACACCTGACGAGGAGGAGCTCTCCTCCAGTCCAGCCACCTCCGGCGGCTCTCCCCACAGTGCTCTATCTGCCCACTCTCCTGGGGATGTACTGTGGGGAGAGCCTGGGACCCTCGGACAGGAAAAAGACAGGCACAGCTGCCAGGAGCCGGCTGCTCTGGCCTCAGTCTCCAGGTGTTAGTCTCTCGGGCTCCACAGGGGACTGGAAAGCAACAGAATTTGGTAGAGCAGGGAGAGAGCCCAGAGGAAGAGTGTGCTCAGTGATGGTTAAGAGGTGAAACGGAATTTCATGGAGATTCTTTGTTACAAGGAGAAACTGGTGAGTCTCAACCCCCAGAACCTGGAGGCGCCTCGCTGCAGAGACCTAGGTTTTCTTTTTCAGCTCTTCAAATCTCCGGGAAAGGTCGTCAAAGTCAATGTCTTCGGATGCCGAGGTGCTGGCGCCAGCAGACGCAGCTGGGAGTGTGTCTGGCACAGATGGCAACTCTGGCAGTACAAAGTTGTCGTAGTTATCCACAGGTCTGGAAGGGGGCTTTACAGAGACTTCCGGCTTGGGTCCAGGACCTAATTAAATTAGAGCAAGGAGCACAATGTTACACCACCAGAGAAATGGTTTACATCCCCTTTGATGGGAGTTGGGGATAAAACATCAAAATACAGAAGAAAATACTTGTTTGTAAAATTAGCATTTAATTCTAAAGGTCAATAAAAATCCTCACAATAGTTAACATCTACATTTTCTTCTTTTTTGTGGCACTGGGGATTGAACCCGGGTGCGCTGACACTGAGCTCCACCACCAGCCCTGTTATCACCGCCTTCTAAGGACTATGATTACAGGCGTGCTCCACCACATGGGCTACCTTTTCTAATTATAGCTGAACCCTATTTTACTTTCCTACAGTGAGAAAAACGGGAAGTCAAAGTATGGTATATGGGGTCAGGTCCACAGGCCATTCATCTACACAGACTATCTTCTTTCTTTTTTTTTTTTTTTTTTTGCAGTACTGGGGATTGAACCCAGGAGCATTCTACCTCGGAGCTACACCCCCAGCCCTATATTTTATTCTTTATTTTGAAACAGGGTCTCACTAAGTTGTGGAGCCTCAATAAGTAGCTGAGCATGGCTGCAAATCCAGATCCTCCTATCTTAGCCTCCCAAGTACTAGGATTACAAACATGTGCCACCACGTCCAGCTTAGACTATCTTCTTTCACAAAGCCCAGCTGCCATAACCAAGTTCAAGGAATGCTATGACACTCCCCTTGGACCAAATATTACTTCAGTAACAAGTATTCCTTTTTTTTGTGTGTGTGTGGTACTGGGGGTGGAACCCAGGGGCCTTCTACCGCCAGGATATACCCCCAGGCCTATTTTATTTTTTACTTGAAAACAGGGTCTCCCTAAGTTGCTGAGAGCCTCATTAAGTTGCTGAGGCTGACTCTGAACCTGCGACTCTCCTGTCTCAGCCTCCCAAGTACTGGGATTACAAGCATGCCCCACTACACCCGGCCTCCAACCCTTTTTATTTTAAAACAAGGTCTAAGTTACTGCATGCTTGTCTTGAATCTGCAATCCTGTCTCAGCTTCCCAAGTACTGGGATTATAGGTGTGTGCCACTGCACCTGGATTCCACTTTGTATTTTATATTAAAATCACCCCCTAATCTGCCTACTGTATGTTTCTATTTATATCCTCTAGAAGAGGAGGGGTGTGTGTGGTTGACTGGAAAAGAACACCAGGACTTTTAGGAGTGACAGAAACATTCTCTACCTCAAAGTGGCGTGTGTATACATATATATAAAAGCTCATCAAACTACAAAGTTTGTTTTTTAATGTAAATTATGCCGCAAAATAATAACTCCCTAATTTAAAAAGTATCCCCTCTCAGTATCTGGGGTACTGGTAGTTGTTTTTAGGGGTTTTATTTTATTTTTGTGGTACTAGGAATTGAATCCAGGGGCATTCTACCTCCGAGCTATACCCCCAGCCCTATTTTTTATTCTTTATTTTGAAACAGGGTCTCACTAAGTTGCGGAGGGCCTAAGTAGCTGAGGCTGGCCGCAAACCCAGATCCTCCAGTCTCAGCCTCCCAAATACTGGGATTACAAGCGTGCGCTACCATGCCCGGCTGGGGTTTTATTTTTAGGTGGTGCAAGAGGAGGAAGTACTGGGGATTGAGGGCCTCACACATGTTAGGCAAGCACACTACCACTGAGCTGCATCCCCAGCTCTTTTTAAATTTTGAGACAAGGTCTTGCTAAATTGCCCAGGCTGGCCTTAAACTCACAATCCTCTGCCTCAGCTTCCTGACTAGCTGGGATTACAAAGTGTGCATCACTACACCCAGTTGTATTGTTTTTTAATTGGGTGATGGCTATAAGAACATGCTTGCTTTGTGAGCATTCATTGAGCTATACCTTATGATTTATACCTATTATGTGTGTGTGTGTGTTTGTGTGTGGTACTGGGGATGGAACCCTGGGCATCCTACCTCTGAGCTACACTCCCAGCCCGATTTTATTCTTTATTTTGAAACAGGGTCTCACTAAGTTGCAGAGGGCCTCACTAAGTTGCTGAGGTTGGCTGCGAACCTGCGATCCTCTTTTTTTTTTTTTTTTTTTTTGGTACTGGGGATTGAACCCAGAGGCATTCTACCTCCAAGCTACGCCCCCAGCACAATTTTATTTTTTTATTTGGAAACAGGGTCTCACTAGGATTCTAAGAGTCTCTCTAGGTTGCCGAGGCTGGCTTTGAATGTGCGATCCTCCTGTCTCAGCCTCCCTAGTACTGGGATTACAAACGTGCGCCACCACACTTGGCAATTTAAGTCTATTTTGTCCTAATACTCCACTTAAAAAAAAATTTTTTTTTTTTGGCCGGTGTGGTGGTGCACACTTGTAATCCCAGTATTTGGGAGGCTGAGACTGGAGGATCCGGGTTCATGACCAGCCTTAGCTACCTAGTGAGGCCCTCCACAACTTAGTGAGACCCTGTTTCAAAATAAAGAATAAAAAAAAAATAGGGCTGGGCCAAGGTGTCCATCAACAGATGAATGGAACACAAAACTATGGGATATGTACACAATGGAATTTTACGCAGCCATAAAGAAGAACAAAATTACATCATTTGCAGGGAAATGGAGGGCACTGGAGAACATTATGCTAAGTGAGATTAGTCAGTCACAAAGAGTGAAAAGTCGGATGTTCTCCCTAATATGTGGAAGCTAGGGAGAATGAGACTTAGAAGGGAACCCCAGACAGAGAAGGAGAAAACTTTAGTTGAGCAAAGAAGGCAACCTAACTGAGGGAGACGGGAGGGGGGAAGAGGGAAATACACTAATGCACATGATGTGTACACACAAACTTATCAGAATCAATCACTATGCTGAGCATGGAAAGGAGGGAAGGGGGAGGGAATTGGGTGGGATTTGAGGGAGGGCTAAATGAGCAATGTGTGCATGCATGCTTCTGATACCCTGACATTTATCAAAACGTATAACTACGATGCACCAATAAATGGAATAAATAAAAAAATGGGAAAAAATAGGGCTGGGGATATAGCTCAGAGGTAGAATGCCCCTGGGTTCAATTCCCAGTACCACACACACACAAAAAAAGAATTTTGGTATTTGCAGGTGCAATGGAAGTTGAAATAGCAATAACATAACAAAGCACTTTAGGATAACCAAAAAACTAGAAGACACATGAAAGTAAGTGGAAAAGAAGAGCAACACCACTGAGAGAAATGGGAAACAGGAGACTGCTTTGGGCTGGGGGAATCTTGTATGTTTCAAAGCAAGAAATCCTGAATTCTGTTAGTCACACTTCATCTGAGGAAAGGACAGGGCAGAATGCCATGGCCACACGACAGTCTGAGAGAGGAACACTGAGGCAACAGCAGAGGGTGCAGCACTGAGCCTTGAAGGTTTCTGACTCATACTCACCGATGATCTGTGCAGGAGAGACATTCTTATCAGCACTGTCATCGACCTGCAACACAGAGGTTGTTACCAGAGGAAAAGAGCAATGGAATCGCTGGAGGAAGCACCAGCACCTGGGCCCAGGCCCTGTGTTTTCTAAAAGCTAAGCTGCTCACCAGAAACAACAGAAGCCACTCCAAAGAAACCGCCTTTCTACTCCCTACCTTCCTCCAACCAGGCAGACACCACATTGAATTCTGACCGTCAAGCAGAGAAAAAGAAAATTCTTAACCACACCATGACCCCTTGTTTTACCTTCTAGGCAGAGAAAGCACTAAAACACGAAACACAAGTACAAGAACCAAGTCCTCAAATAATGACGATGCTCCTCTACCTCATTTCTAGAAAGAGTTGTAGGTCATGCTTCGACACATGCAAGACTGAAGCATGAAAAAACTGAGGCCCAAGGTAAAAGACATCAGCTAGAGATAAAAACCAATGGAAAATAATAAGCAAGCTCAGGAACAGGGAGAGCTTTCTAGATGAATGTACATAGCAAATGCCATACCAGTTTGTTTTCTCAGTAAAGTATCAGATGGAAACAAGGCTGGCAAAAAACAAGTAATCTAACTCTGAAGCAAAGCGGTTACAACCACCTGCAGTTCAAGACATCACCAACACATTAGCTATTTCTGCACGTTTCAGCCACAAGACTAAAATGTGAAATCAATGCTATAGGCTGAAATTTACTTAATCGGAGGTTCAGTTCATAAAGAAAACCTGGTCACTATTCCTCCACATGAGTGTTGAGAAAGTATAAAACTGATAATTATATTCTAACACCCAAACTATACTAGAGCTCAGTATGACTCTCTGCCTAGGCAGTCAAACAAATGTAACTGGAATGAGTACCCTGGGAGGGCATACAGCTTTCTAGGCGAGCTGCAGCTCTTTCCTGATTCCTGGCTTCCTGCCAACAGAGCATACCCACCGCAATGCTGCCGCCGCCCCCATCTCCAGGGTAGGGTAAAGTAACACAGAAATTCCAAAGCAAGAGCAATATAGGAGAGTTGATCAAAACTTTGCCTTCCCTGTGGTCATTATTTTGCTCTCTTCATGGTATTCACTCTCCTGTTGCTTATAAAAGAGGCTCAGGCACTTACAGATTCATATGATGGGGGAGTTGCTGGTATCTGGGGTGGATGAATATTAGGAAAGGCCGGATAAGTCCCGACTGGCAATCCATTGAAATCTGACTGCAAGAGGAGAAAGGCAACGTCAGAGATACTGCCCCCAATCTGTCATTTTAAGGTATGTGGGATGGGGAGAAAATACATACATACATACATACATATATATATATACACATATATATATATATTCATAATTCCTCCCCCCAAAAAATGCTCAAAGGGATCACATGTAATGAGGAGTCCAGATTTTTAAAGATCTACAGCCAAAGGCTAGTCTTCAAATAACTAAATCAAATGTTTCAACAGCTATCTATAAGAGAAAATTCTAATCAGACCCTTCTACCAATGACCTACATATTCTTATCTACAAAGCGTGGGTTCTCTGCCTGGCAATAAATGGTTGTTATTCGTTTTTGGAAAAAGCTACTAGCATGACTGCAACAGGTCCACAGATACTCAGTAAGCCAACATGAAAAGGGATTTTTCAGCACCATCTCTAGATTATTCCACTTCATTACCTACAGCTGAACCAAGACTTTCTCTGAATCCCAGTATTTTTCTACAATATGATCACTAAGCTAATATCAAATGTTCTTAGTGCTAAATGCTCCTAACAACCACAATTCCCAGTATGTTTATAGAGCAAATTCATCATTTTCTGTAACATTTTCTAAAGCTATGTCCACACTTTACTAATATATATACTTACAGGTCCCTTTGGCAGTGGATATGAAAAAGGAGCATTTGGAGATGGCATGGGCATAGGCATGGGCATGGGCATTGGCACTGTCCCATCGGGCCCACCAACAGGTGCTGCGAACCCGCCCCCTCCACTGCCTCCTCCTCGTCCAGGGCCACCTTTCTTCACATCATCTGTGAATCCAACATCAATAAGATCTGTCTCTACCCCAGGAGGAGCTTCTGCCTGAGGAGGAGAAACACATATTAACTCATTATGTCCAAGAACAGGTTCCCCACGGAGCAGACTCTGAGATGGAGAGCAGCACGAGGGAAGTTTACTGCAGCACACTCTTGGGATCCACACCTGGGGGAAGGGGGACTTGCAATACAGTTGAAGCCACGGCCTCCGCCAATTCTCCAGGAAGCTCTGGAGCTGAGAGGAACCTGCAAAGGTGTCCCTGAATGGAGTAGAGGGTAAGGGGGTTCTCCTCAGGGGAGGCTATCTCTGAAGGGACACTCAGCTGTGTGTGAGCTATCAGTCCTCAACACTCTGGAAGGCAGGGGAAATAAATGCTTCTATCCTGATGCATATGGAGGGGGACAGCACACCAGTTTCTAACACACCCCACCGACCTTACCTGCTAAATAATTATTATTTGCATATTTGCCCTCCTCACACTGTAATCCTTTTAGGACAAAGAATCAGCTTTCTCTGTACTATCTGACAATGATTGGCCCAATAATGAAATGTTTCAGTTTTGGTTTTAGATTGCCTTGCTATCCACAAGGGGATTCTCAATTCCTTCAAGTTCACTAAAAAAGTAGTAATAATAATGCTATTTTACACAGGCATCAGGTTTCTATCTTCTAAAAGTGCTTTCAGTCATTCATCTAATCTGATCCTTAAAGTACCTTGTGAGATATGCAGGCGTATTTACTGTTATTAAAAAAGGCCCTAACTGAATAAAGGATTAAACGCACACACTAACGTAAGTCAGCGCACAGAGACTTTTCTTCACTGCACTCTAGGAGAAACTTACCATGACCACTGAGTCAGGCTCATAGGGCACATTATAATTCTTGGCAATTTCAATCAGGTATCTCTCCACCAGGATTTTGGGTGGGGCTTCCACACTCAGTTTGTGCATCAGCTGTAGGTAAGAGACCCAGGATTAAGAAGTATCTATATCAACCAGCCTAATCCTCACCTGTCTCACTTTTTAAACTCAGCTCCTCTCATTTTACAGGTTAAATTAAGGAAAAAGCTGAGCGTGATGGCACACACTTGTAATTTCAGTACTTGGGAGACTGACATAGGAGGATCGCAGGTTCGAGGACAGCCTTAGGAAGTAGTGAGACTCTCATCAACCTACCGAGACTGTTTCAAAATAAAAATAAAATAGAGCTGGGGGTGTAGATTGGAAGTAGAATGTCTCTGAGGTCCAATCCCTACTATACCCCCCACACGAATCAGAGTACTATTACAAGACTCATGTCTTGCAATTCTGTTGTTACTGATAAAAGACTAACATTACTGTCTTACACATTTCAACTCATCCTTCTCTGCACCTCACTTCCTACACAACTCACAAGGGAGGGGCACAAAGGACAGGAGAAAGGCGAGGAATGACAGCATCATACATAATCAGAGGTGCTGGGCAGGGGGAGGGGCTGATCCTTCTCACCCTCACTATGAAATGCGCAACCCTGACTAACCCAGCCACGCAATGGTACCGCTAGGATCCCTGCAGGCAATAAAATAATGTGCTCCCACCACACGTGCTGCTTCACATTTACCAATATGTTCATTACCCTGTCATTCACGGTTCCGATCTGGTTGGTCCTACACAACTTGCCATATTCCTTGCTATACTTGGCACAGAGCTGATCAGCAACCTACAGAGAAAAAAGAACAGTATTAAACAGAAGCCACTCCTAAACTTCTTCCTATCAACAGTAAACAGGCTTCTATCACAGGACTTCCACAAAACCGAGGTCTGTAAAGCCTTCAAGAAGAGTACACATTAATTCATTTGTTTATCCATCCAGTGAACACTAACCAAGTGCCAAACACTATCATAAACATTATGATATACACTATAAATACAATGATGAACAAAAACAGACACTGTTCCTACTCTTATGGAATTTTAAAGACTCTGGGAAGGCTCGGCATGGTGGCACACACTTGTAATCCCAGTACTTGGGAGGCAGAGACCGGAGGATCCGGGTTCGTGGCCAGCCTCAGCTACTTTGTGAGGTCCTCCGCAACTTCATGAGACCCAGTTTCAAAATAAAGTATAAAAAATAGGGCCGGGGGTGTAGCGCGGAGGTACAACCCCCCTGGGTTCAATCCCCGGTACCGAAAAAAAAAAAAAAAAAGACTCTGGGAAAAACAGCCACTAACCAAATAATCACAGACAAAGGTACCACTCTAGCTGTGATAAGTGCTATTAAGGGAAGACACACCATGTTATCACTACCTTACAACAGGAAAATCAGATCTGATTAGAAAAGTCAAGTGAGGCTGCCTGAAGGAAGTGATGTTTTGCCAAGATTTAAAACTAGAAGTTAGCTGGGCGTGGTGGTGCACGCTTGTAATCCCAGTACTTTGGGAGGCAGAGACCAGAGGATCCGGGTTCGCGGCCAGCCTCAGCTCTCTCTCTCTCTCTCTCTCCCTGACTCTCTCTCTCTCTACTTTGTGAGGCCCTACACAACTTCGTGAGACCCGGTTTCAAAATAAAGTAGAAAAAATAGGGCCAGGGGTGTAGCGCGGAGAACGCCCCTGGGTTCAATCCCCGGTACTGGTTGTACTTACTATTTTCAACTCGGCCACTTCTGACTGGAGTCGAGGCGCAGCCCAGATTAATGTAGACACAGATTCAGCCAGACCAGAATCTAGCTCCCTAATCAAGGAAAAAATTAATATAATTTAACATTTTAAAAAACAAACCAACACAACACTAGCTTTTATATGATATACTTGTGAGCCTCTAAATCTATTTCACAAATCTCACTGGAATCTCACAATAACTTTAGGCTTCTAGCCTTTTTCTTTTTGGTGGTACTGGGATGGAACCCAGGGGCATTGTACCTCTGAGCTACACCCCCAGCCCTATTTTATTCTTTTTTATTTTAAAAGTGAGAACCTGTTTCAAAATAAAGAACTAAATAGGGCTGGGGTGTAGCTCAAAGGTAGAATGCCTCTGGGTTCCATCTCCGGTACCACACATACACAAAAAGAAACAGGGTCTCACTAAGTTGCAGAGAGCCTCACTAAGTTGCCGAGGCTGGCCACAAACTTGAGATCCTCCTGTCTCAGTCTCCCAAGTAATGGGATTACAAGCGTGCACCACCACACCCAGCAGGCTTCTAGCCATTTTGTTATTCCATTTAACTTTTGGGGAAACTCAAACTAAGTAGCAAGCCCAAGTCCACAAAGTCAGGAAATGACTGAGCCAAGACTCAAACCTGGGCCTCTCAATTTCATATTATTTTCAAGTTACCTACACTGAAATCACACCATCAAGTGACTGATAGGAATAAAGATCCCTGGGTATGTGAAATAGCCCCTCAGTGCTGGCCCACTACATGTACAGAGACCAGTGTTACTCCATTCTCAAATCCGAGATGACTTAGGTCTTTGAATCAAAATATCTTACTTCATAGACTGGATGAGGCCAAACCGAGCCAGCAGCAGGTCACAGTACAGCTCCAGGATCTCCATGGCCTCCACGAGGTAGTCTTCTCGGATGATGTGCTCCACGCGGATCCGAGCTCGCTCATCCTTCCCAGCGGCCAAATAGTCAGCGATCTCCTTCCTTGCTTTCTGGGCCAGTTCCGCTAAGGCACAAATCCCACTCCAATCACACAATAGTGCACTGGGACCTGGGCTGTGGGCCGACCTCTACCCCAACAGAGAGAACTGGGTATTTCTACTATATCCTACTTCATACTCCCTTAGCAAATCTAATCCCATCTCAACTGCTCTAGAATTTGCTACTCTGTGCAGGTGAGAAAACAGCATAGCCTGATGTTACCTATTCCACAGCCACAGAGTACAGATGTACCTTAGTATCCAAAGGGGGCTGTTTTCAGGACAACCCACTGATACCAAAATCCAAGGATGATCAAGTCCCTTATATGAAATGTCATGGTATTGCAAATAATCTATGCACACCCTCCTATATACTTTAAATCATCTCTAGGCCGGGTGTGGTGGCGCATGCTTGGAATCCCAGTACTTGGGAGGCTGAGACAGGAGGATCGCAGGTTCGCGGCCAGCCTCAGCTCCTTAGTGGGGCCCTCTGCAACTTAGTGAGACCCTGTCTCAAAATAAAGAATAAAAAATAGGGCTGGGGGTGTACCCTGGAGGTAGAATGCCCCTAGATTCAATTTCCAGTTCCACACACAAAAAAAAGATAAATCACCTCTAGATTATTTATAATCCCTAACAAAATGTAAATGTTATGTAAATAGTTGTTATAATGTATTGTTTAGGAAATAAAGACAGGAAAAAAGGTCTATACACATTCAGTATGCTATCTTTTTTCTGTGTGTGTGTGGTACTGGAGATCGAACCCAGGAGCATTCTACCTCTGAGCTACATCCCCAGCCCTATTTTTTATTCTTTATTTTGAAACAGGGTCTCACTAAGTTGCGGTGGGCTTTACTAAGTAGCTGAGGCTGGCTGCAAACCTGCAATCCTCCTGTTTCAGCCTTCCAAGTACTGAGATCAGTATGGTATCTTAAAAAATAATTTTTTTTCTTGTGATTTTGGGGATTGAAGCCAGGGGGCCCTCTACCACTGAACTACAACCCCCAGACCTTTTAATTTTTTAATTTGAGACCAAGTCTAGCTAAGTTGCCCAGGCTGCTCTCCAACTTGTGAACCTCCCATGTCAGCCTTCAAGTACTGGGATAATAGATGTGTACTACCATGCCCAGCTTTTCTCCAGAAATTTCTGCTCCACAATTGGTTGGATCCACAGATGTGCAACCCATAGAAATAGAAGCCATGAATATGGAGGGTCAACTATATATCCCTTTCCCTACAACAAAGCGATTCATTCTAACTACTCATAAAGACTTGTGATTCATTCTAACTAGTCACAAATACATCCAAAGCTTAAAAGATTCCAAATACTTCATAGTACTAGCCTGAAAGATTCAGTACTGGGGTGCTGAACACCTGGTGATGTGTTCTAAGAAAGAAAAGGTAAGGCAATCATGCTCTACTCACTTTTTTTTTTCTCCAATAGCTTAAGACGATTTATGACTAATCTTAAATTGACTCGTAAACGTTCCGCTTTAAATCCAGAGCCCAGCATGCTGTGCTATATTCCTCCTGAAAAAAGAAGCATCAGTGATTATTTTGAGTGAAAATTCGTTCTAGAACTAACACCAGTTAGAGGTGAATTTGAAACAATCAACCAAAAAGGGATTTTTTTTTTTTTTTTATTGGTGCATTGTA
>PVJS01025361.1:0-27916 GCA_004027185.1 Glis glis
TAGTAAGGCCCTCCGCAACTTTGTGAGACCCGGTTTCAAAATAAAGTATAAAAAATAGGGCCAGGAGTGTAGTGCGGAGGTAGAACGCCCCTGGGTTCAATCCCCGGTACCGCAAAAAAAAAAAAAAAAAAAATAGATAATCACATACACACTATCCTGTCTAGAAAATATCTTTTTAAAAACCTTATCTTCTTCTATACTTTAATCTGTATAACCCAGTGCGTGGTGCAGAGTGGGTACTGAGAAAGTATTTGATATATAAATTAAAGAATTAACTACTGTATTGTACCTTCTCTTAAAAAAATTCTGTATAGGAGCTTAAAGGTCTGATACTACCCATTTCCATTCTTTTTTTTTTCCTCTTTCCTCCTCCCACATTTCCTGGGAAATATGCCAATAAACAAAATCATTAAAATCAAAAGTTTTGAGATGGAAGAACAGAAGAAGTGAAGCAAAACACAAATTTCACAATAAAGAATTTGGTTTTTAAATTTCAGTAGTATTGTCATTTCATCAAAATTCTGAAAACAATGAATGCCTACTGTGCAAAGAAAGAAATTGTGTTCTGCAAGACTTAGGACTGTCATAGAAAGATGACACATGCATGGAATAAAATAGTAGCTTAAGAGCTCATGTAATCAAGAACTCTACTTTCCTAACCTAGAGGACTGTGTGTGTGTGTGTGTGTGTGTGTGTGTGTGTGTGTGTGTGTGGTATATAGTGTGTGTGTGTGTGTGTGAGAGAGAGAGAGAGAGAGAGAGAGAGAAACAGACAGAGAGACTGATTCTATGTGTACATGTATGTTTTATTGTGTTTTTGTGTGGTTTGGATTGGCAATGGTTTTAATTATGCACTGATTTATATAGCCCTGGTCATCACTATATGAATAAAAATTCATTCATCATCTAAACATAAAATCATTTGCATAACTGTAAGTAAACTCTCAATTTAATTTATAGTTGAAAACTAAAGCCTATTTGTATGAATTTATTTTCCAAGAGCAAATAATATTGGACTTTCCAGGAATAATTCCATTCAAGGTCCATTTAGGGTCATTACTAATTGTCATCCACAGGGATCTTTTGATATCATATGGTCTTTAATGTTTTTTTTTCACCTAAGTAGCTTTAATCACCCCTCCTGACATCACCCTGGTTTTACCTGGAGAAGCCAGCTTTCCCAGTCTGTGAACATACATCTGGATCCTGTTCTGATTTCCCTTGACAATTGCTTTTCCATAGTTTTTCTTCCCCCTCTTAAAACCTCATAGAGATAAGAAGATTGCAGGTGACCAAAACTTGATTCATGAAATTCCATCACTGGAGATGTTGAATTTTGAGTAGAGAAACTCAAGGACAAAATAGTGTTCTTTCCGTTCTGCATGGGACATTTTTCATCATGCCACTCCTCTATTGACCACTGACAAGCTCAGTGTCGCCTCTTTTGTTCATTCAGCATGTTTACTTGTGGTGTGCGCCCACTGTAGACAGATGAGATAGTCATACTTCTCAGCTAGAGCACTGTCACCATTGGTTCACACAATTTCTTTCTGGTACATTTATTCATTCATGTATTCAACTTTGCATTTTTACCATATAACTTGACCCTTTCCCCTTCTCCCTGCGAGTCACCATTATAATGTGTATAATGTATGCCTTTCTGATTAGATGAATACATTCAAAATGTATTGTCCATGTGTTTCTAATTTACATAAATGGAATCACTGTATACATATAGAATACATATTTATGAATTTTACATTATTTTTACTCAGAACTATTCTTAAGACCTACCCAATGTAGCTATGTGACCATCTTAGCTGATGTTTCTAGCTGTCATATAATATCCATAATAAGCATTTACTACATTTTATCCATCCCCTCCCTCAGGAGCAAATACTCAAGCTGCCTTCAACTTCCTGCCTTCCTAATAATATTGAAATAAGTATCCATATGAACATGAGTTGTTTGGGATAAAAATTAGGCCATAGGACATGCACATATTTTCTTTGATGAAGCAGCAAAATAATTTTTAAAAATTGAGAGCTTACTCTTTGCCAGGATGATCCAAATTCTAGGACTAGCAATGAAGGAAATAAAATCTCTGTCCTCATAAAGCTTACAGTCTTGAAAAGAAAGCAATCAATGAACAAATTTATAAAAGAATATGCAAGTGAAGATGGTAGGTTGGTAATAGAATATACAAGTATTTATAAAGTCTAACATTTAGAGTAGAAAGCTGAACTAAACTCATAAATTTGACATGGAGTCCTAAAATGGTATAAAGTCATCTAGAGAATAAGTATAAATGAAATCATGGTCTAAAGACTGAGCTATGAAGGACTCTAACATTTAGAGATTAAATATATTAGAAGCCAACAAAAGAACTCCCAAATGGACTACAGGTGAGGTTTCCCAACTAGATTGTAGAACTTTATGACACCCCCATCCCATTCAATAGGCACATGTTAAAAGAGCATTGGTGTTAATGGAGGAATGTGTTCCTTCATTGTATTTGGGCCTTTTGGATTACACTCTTGATATTAAATTGCATGTTCCTTAAAAAAAGTGAAGGTCCTTGGTGATACTGATAAGATTTCCTTTGATATGGTTATACACTAATGGGATGGGTTTGTGAGTCTTAAAGAAGAGAACTTGGTGACAGTGTTCTTTGCAACACCATTTGCTTTGAAGTGGAGAAGAGAAATGCTCATTTAAGAAAACTTAAAAGAGCATTGAGAATTCACAATGCTTGGAGGAAAATAACTGGTAAAAAGAATGTTTATATAAGATGTAAAATATTACTGCAGGTTTTTAGGTTGCCAGTAATGGGTCAAGCCAATTGAGAGATTAAAATTATGATGTGGGAGAGAAGAGAGAATTTCTGAAGCATTATCCTTAAGTAGGTGAGAGGGGGCGAGATTTAGAATACAAGTGGCAAGGATGGCCATGATGTGAGAATGAATGATCCATGCATAGTAACAGGATGGAACAAAGAACTTATGTGCACAGATGTAAGTTTGGGAGGGGTTGAGGGAGGTGGTAAATGCAGTAGTGGGATAGTGTGGAATTTCTCATTTGGTCCTATTTGTTTTATCAATCAACCTCTACCTAACCACTCTATTCTACCATGCTCTTTTGCCTCTTCCCACCCATTTTCAATCAGTTTTTCATGCTTCAGAGTATAAACGACCTGTATAGTACATTTTTCAATTCTCCATGTCTTCCATTTTTCTCTATGTCTTTCATTTTTTCCAATAAATCAGCTAGCAAACCTGCTCTTATTTTTAGTACAAATGTTAAATTTCCTTGACTCACACAGTAGCCTGTTCCATAACAAAAGAAGTATCTTGATGTATTCCATGACTCTTTACTAAGCTGTACCTACAAAAAGTACCTGTTATATCAAACTCAGCCATTTACTGACTCCAAATGCTTATTGAGTACCTACTATAATAAGCCAGGCACTGTCCTAAGTGTTGGGATACAGATATGCACCAAAGATCCTGCTTTTATGAAGATACAGTCTAGGGGAATTCCTAGAAACCAAGTCTTTAATAAAACCACAATGCTGCTCTGATGACGTTTCAACTTTAGAATTAAACTTTAGAATTAACATTTGCTCATAATCTTGGTCTTGCTTTATCCTCTACAACCAGGATATAACATAACATGAAAAAAAGGTGTTTCATTTTTGCTAGATAACATAATCACAAAACAAAGTGTTTTGTAACTGTGTGTCCAACAGACTTACGACTTTTGGAAACATGGGTTTGCAGCCTGAAATTCTAATAAAAAAGCACCATGTTTTGAGTTTTCTCCAGTTCATACGCCTATGTATTTCTAAATCCACCCTTAAATTTACAGTGGAAACCATGAGATAGCATACATTTCTTTGGGCTAGCTGAAAACTGACACGCTGGGACACCAGCTGCTCCATGCTGGTGTGTGTGTGTGTGTGTGTGTGTGTGTGTGTGTGTGTGTGTTCAAGAATCTGGACATATGGTTCAGCCTGTTCGTATTAATTAGATTCATCATCCTTCCCAATGCTAGACCTTATGCACTGGTAGCCATTAATATATGAAAGGTAATTTTCAAATTTGACACAAAACTTACGTATAGTTATTTCCGCTCCCCTAAAAACAGGCAATCTATATTTTGCTATCACAGGATCACTTTTTTTTGCTGTCTACCACAACAGTGACCCATTATAACCAAGAAGGAAAGTCTTACACTGTACTAAATTAGTGGAATAACTAACTTTTATTTTTGGGAGGCAATCCAAGATGCAAGTTTGTTTTCCATTACCTGACTTGGGTTTAAAAAATTAATGAAACCATCTTCAGTGTGATTTACATAATTCAAAATATTGGCTGTATGCTGGCTTCAGTTTATTCTCTGGGCATAGGAAAAAATTTGAGCAAAAACTTTGGGACCATCCATTATTAAAGAAATGATGAAAATTTAAATGAGCATTGAGAATTGGTAAAATATAAAATAAGTTTTAGGCTTACAATAGTACTTTTTCATTATAAGAATGGCATTTCAAAATTCATTCTAAGCTGGGCCTGGTGGCGCACGCTTGTAATCCCAGTACTTTGGGAGGCAGAGACTGGAGGATCCGGGTTCACGGCCAGCCTCAGCTCTCTCTCTCTCTCCCAGTCTCTCTCTCTTTCTCTTTCTCTCTCTCTCTCTCTGTTTCTCTCTCTCTCTCTACTTAGTGAGGCCCTCTGCAACTTCGTGAGATCCGGTTTCAAAATAAAGTATAAAAAATAGGGCCGGGGGTGTAGCGTGGAGGTAGAACGCCCCTGGGTTCAATCCCCGGTACCACGCAAAAAAAAAAAAAAAAATTCATTCTAAACAAATCCCTCATTCTTTTTCTTGCTTTCAGGATTTCACCATAAGCTAATTTAACATATTGGTTTTTTTTCATAACACAGCATTAGACATCGTCCCTTCTCAAATTAATAATGGAGAAGGGATACCTACCTAAACCACTGTCAATCTCTCCTCTGTCCAGCATTATTTTAATGCAGGGAAGAATCCACACCAATATGTTTCAGCTAGGATAATGGAGATCAGGACTCTACCTGATGCATACTTTCCCATCCTCCAAAATCTCCTACTGATAGGGAGAATTGTCATGATTTTTCTCCCATCAGTTTTGCTCAATTGTAAGTCCCTACAGGTTTGTGGTCTTCATGTGCAAGGTTGAAGCATAGAGGAACTAAAAGATGAGTAACTGCAGGGGAAGAAAGAGGACCACAGCCTTCCTCCATACCACAAACTCACCCTGCACCAAATACACACATACTTATGCATCATCTAATGTAACACTCAGGTCATCCTTATATTGCCCTTACATCAATTTATTTGGAAAGGAGGAACAAACCTTCAATTTTTATATTACTTAAGAAGAATAGATAACAATTGGTTGACTAACAACTTTTGCACATCAAAACCTACTGATTAGTAATTAGTTTAAATTCCATTATGGGGTGACATTTTGAAACTTCAAAGTTAATGAAAGGCAACAAGTTTATCAAAGTGATAAACTAATTTTATTTATCAAAGTGATAAATTAATTCCTTAGTTTTGACTGAATGATTTATACAGTCAAAGTGATTTTTTAGTGACTGTCAAAAAGCACCTTTATTAAAACAACACAGGATATGTTTAGCCAATTTTGGATTGACTTGGGAGTCATAACTCATTTCTTAAAAAAAACAACTGTGCTTGCATGAGGTTGTTTCCCTAGTGCAGGTAAAATTTAAGAACAAACATTTTCTTTAGAGGTTGTTGATCTGAAAAACTTCTGGATCCCATATTATTATTATTATATACCTTATACATTTTGAAATCATTTTTCCAATTTATTGATTTCCAAATATTTTCTCTCTAGAAGTTTCTGTTTTAAAATATTAAATAAGCTGGGCGTGGTGGCGCACGCTTGTAATCCCAGTACTTGGGGAGGCGGAGACCGGAGGATCTGGGTTCGCGGCCAGCCTCAGCTCACGCATGCGTGCGTGTGCGTGCGCACTCTCTCTCTCTCTCCCTGTCTCTCTCTCTCTCTCTCTCTCTCTCTCTCTCTCTCTCTGTCTCTCTCTCTCTCTACTTAGTGAGGCCCTCCACGGCTTCATGAGACCCGGTTTCAAAATAAAGTATAAAAAAATAGGGCCGGGGGCGTAGTGCGAAGGTAGAACACCCCTGCGTTCAATCCCCGGTACCGCAAAAAATAAAAAAATAAATAAAATATTAAATAAAAATATAAAATGCATAAAGAAAAATACACATGCAAGTGTAGCACTGGATAAATTGTCCAGAACTGAACCTATCCATATAAGGAAGCACCCAGACTGAGAAGCACAATGTTTTCAAAATCTGGACCCAAAAGAGAATTTTTTTTGAAAATTCCAGAGCCACTCACCTGCCTCCTTGCCATCACTGTCCCCAGAGTGAACCAATACCCTGTGTTTAACGCCAGAGATCATTTCTGCCAGGCTTTGTACCATACTGATGCTTTTGCATGTAAGTACAATATGGTATCATCATTTTCTATGCTGTAATTTAATCCAGTTTTGTCTTAATGTGATGACCTTGGACTTAGTATTGTAATTCAATTTTCTTTAATGATTAGTACAAGTAGGAAGTAAATAAATCAATTTTATCTACTGATCCAGGAAATCCCGAAGACCTTTAAAAATATGTGGGTTTTTTTTAAGGTTCCTTGTGTGATTTTTTTGTTTTCACTTATTAAAACACAAGTAGCTGATCTACCTCTGTTTCCACACCCCATCCCCACAATCCCCTGGGTTGACTCAAATACTTTCTGGGAATCAAATATTTTCATTCTTCTTTTTTGAATGATTAACTTCCGAACTGCTTATAAGCTGATGGTAATGATAACCAATGTTTCAGGAACTAATGCTAAAATGAAATATGCCTGAAATTTTCTAGTGGGGAACAGGGTCTGTTTCCAGCTGCTTTGCTTTCTGCCGGTCTTTCCCGCATCAGCACCAGCATCAGTTTTCTCCTGTTTTGTTTCCCTGTTGGGATGGAGCCAGGCCTCATCATTTCCTGCCTATACAGTGATCCATCCCAGCCCTCGTAATCAGCTGCTCTGCTGTGACCCCCTCTCCTCTGCTCTTTACCTCAGGCTCAGGAGACTTTGGGGTTGGAAAACCATGGTTCATTTCCATCCTCTTTCTCTCATTTCCCTTACTCTTTCATACAGCCCCACATGAATATTAACAATGACATTTTCTTACTCAGAGATGTTCAGATATGGAAAGAGAACATCTTTGCTTTGGTTTACAGATACAAGAACAAGAGTCTTGTGGATACAAAAAAAAAAAAATGCCCACTTTAAAAGTGATCCTAACAGCAAACTTTGAAAGTCTGACAGATTGATATTTCCTTAAAAGATGCAATTTTTATTTTTAAAAATGTGTTTAGTTAAAATATTACAGCTTAAATTTACCTGGTAAATATGTCACAAAATGTTTCATAAATTCATCACCACTAATTGTATGTTAATTGTAAAACATTTCCCACATAGCTTTATTGGTTCAAATATTTTCCCTTTGTACAGTCCAGTCCCAGGGCAACTTTCCCATTGTATCCTATGTTATGCTGGAGAGGAGACAGGAGTGACATTCACATAGACTACAATTGGTATTGACTACAATTGGTATTGTGGCTGTCTAAATCCAGAACACAGGCTGTAAGCTAGAGCTGATAAGACACTAGAATGAAATTATTTTATGACACCCCATAGCACTTTTAGATGAACGACATTCCCTACTGACAGTGGCAGTAGGGCACCTTAAAATTAGGAAAAAGAGTTTATAAACTGGAAAATTTACTACTGAATTTCAGCATACTTTCTTTTTTTTTTTTGCGGTACTGGGGATTGAACCTAGGGGCACTCTACCTCTGAGCTACACCCCCAGACCTAATTTTTTATTCTTTATTTTGCAACAGGGCCTCAATAGTAGCTGAGGCTGGCCACGAACCCAGATCCTCTGGTCTCAGCCTCCCAAGTACTGGGATTACAAGTGTGTGCCACCACACTTGGCTCAGCATACTTTCATTATATAATAAGTAAATGGCACTATAACTCTATTCTTCTCATGAGATACTACTTAATAAGTAGGAAACCTTTGAAGGGCTACATGCACAATTTTACTTAAAACTAAAATATAGTCGAAGAAATGACACTTCAGAATTCTAACTTGAACCTGATTTAGGATTCACATTAAAATCTATTGGGGATGAAAACATGCATTTTGTATAAATAATAGTTTCTAGGAAAAAAATTAAAGAAGTTTCCATTGTAATAGCTGGCAGTACAGTTTGTCATGTGGTGGTTTTAAATTAGATTCAAAGTTATTCCTAGCTGTCCTAGGGTCTTCGTCATTTAAAATCAGTAGCCATTTCAAGAGATATCAAATACTGGCTAGGATCTTCTACCTAACTCTCATTCTTTAACTGTTGGTCAAGTATTTTCTGATTTTCATGTTTAAATTGCCAAAGACAGATCTAATTATTCTAGTTTAGAGAGATATTTCTCCATTTTCCTAGAATAGTATCAAAGATATCAACTCTAAGTTAATGACAATTTAAGTTAATTCACTGACTGGAGTATGAAAATAATATGTGCTATGTAGAAAGCATGCAGCCCTTCATTGATTAAAAGAAACAGAACAGAAACAATCTAGTTTATTATTTATCTAGTAGAAATAGTCTGACAGTCTATCATAATACCCAGACCAGGATAAATTAACCAATTTACTCATTTATCCTTTTTCTAGGATGTCTACAATGTGCAAGGCTGTGTATTAGGTACTAGAATGAAATACAGAGATGAATTAGCCATGGTAATTGCCTACTGGGGAGGCTACCATCTCCTTTGGTAGAGAATGTGACTTCTGTCACCTGGGTATAAATATTAGCAAGCCATTTTTCTTCAAGTTCCACAATCTGTTCAATCCAAATTTACTAAAACAAAGAAAGATGAAAGAAAAGAAAAATGGAAAGTAGTGATTAATATACATGCTATAGATAAATCTCAGCCTTTCACAAGAAGTAAACACTTGATGGGAAATGAGGAATGGCAAATGAATTGGAAAGGAAATGTAGTGTAAAAATAACAGAGGCTACAGGATAAAGATTGTAGAGGACATTTCACAGCTGAAGCCCATGGAATTAAAAACAGAATATGTTTTCTGGACTAGATATTATTATTGTATTAGAGTATGAGAAAATAAACATCCTAACTCAGGGAAAACTAGGTGGATAGAATATAATTAAGAGACATTTGGATTGAAAGGGCAAAGGATGATATGCAGAGAGGAATAGTTGAATATTGGGGAACAGAATTAAATGTAAGGAGGTGTGGAATAACAACCATGTACTGGACACCATGGTGTCATATTTGAAAAATAATAATGACACAGCAGTCACAAAAATTTTTCCACTTAAAGCACACACACAGGGGTTCAATTGTGCATTGTGTCAAGTGTCATTTTCTTGTTAGTGAACAAATTCTGGTAAGATATAAAAAACATGAAATCCTTTGAGGAGGCACAAATAAGCAGAGCTTCCACATTCAAACATGTCATCATTTACTATGCCAGAGAAACTTTCTCACCAAAGCACTGCTCCTTCACTGCACTTTTCAAAAAGATAGAGTACCAACCAAAATGTAGTTAATCCACTGCTAATACTTTTTTCATAGTTTATCTGAATTAAGATTTGAGATAAGACTATGTGTATGTTTCATACAAGAAAATCTATACTTCAAGATGTAGCAACTCCTTCCCAATGTATACAGATGCAGAACATTCTTGAGGGATTACACGATTAGCTCTCAGCCATATGTCATAGGACTTCCACCACCCGAGGCAGTAATCTTGAAATGCTCATCTTGGAAAAACTAATTACTGTTATACATTTTGTGGTTGAAAAACTAAAATGAAAAAGAAATTAAGGCAAAAAGTTCACATGTATGTGCTTACTTAGATGAATGGAACATTTCTGACCTCACTGGTCACCAATCAGGATGAACCCAATGTGTCCAGCATCTTCCAGCAACCACATAATTTACATAACAATGGCACAAATATCACAAACTGCTGTTGAATGAAGAAACGTGTTGACATATATCATAAAATCCTTAAACCACAGTGAATATATTAAAAAATCATATGTATTGCTTTAATCAAACTCTGAATTGCATTCATTTGACATTTAAGAACACAAAATTCAAATGCAGTATAGGATTTAAACATAAGTTGTTTCTGCAGTAAGGACAAATATAAAATATTTACAAAATACCCACAGATTTCTTCCCTCCTTTAAAGCTAATGACTATTCTCTTTAAATGAGAATAGAGTGCAAAGATTTGAAATAGAGACCCTTTTAATCCATACAATTCCAGCTAAGCTGATAATAAGAAGTGCAATAAATAGAATTTCATTTTACATTTATATTCAGGATTAGATCTGATTAGAAATCATGAACAATAACCAGTCTCTCTACATATATAGGTGATAGAAAGATAGATATCACACATACATATATATATATTTACATACACATATAAACATATGTGATATATATGAACACATATACATATATGCATACATAAATATTCTTGCATGAAGTAACTCTTTAAAGAATAGGAAGGCCTACAGATATATTCTGTACAATATTGTATATATTGTCAACAATAAAGTACCATTAACAACTTATTATAAGTGTAGATCTAATGTTACATGTTTTTATCATAATAAAAATGTGAAGGCACAGTTTTAATGAATAACTTAAAATGTTTGAGTTATAAAAGCCTTCATAAGAATAATTAAATATGCTGAATTAAGTGATGCTGTGTTGTATATAATTACTCAAAAATTCTGACACGAAAATCAGTGGGAAGTTTTTACTTCGTCAAAGAAATGTAAAGCCAATGCTTCCATAACATACATTAATGTGATGCTTTAATTTTATTTCTGGGATCTCCTGCCTCCTAGAATTACAAAACAATAAGAACATTTTTATAGTATCATTGGCCATTTTTGTAATACCCTTCATAAATGTTAACTCACTTAATTCTCATAGCAAACTTGTGAGTTACGTGTTAGGTCACCTCCATTCCACAGACAAGAAGGCTATTAATGAAAGAGTTTATAAACTTGTCCATGATCAGTGCACTAGTAAATGTCAGGTCTGAGTTTTGAACTAAGATTCTCTGGAAGCAGTCTTCAATCTAAACTACTACACCTCAATGCCTTCCACAAAATGCTACTCCATGATTCTCTCTTCAGTGTAGAAAAGGAAAACCACCCAAAACTTTCTAGAGTACATTTATTAGCATTTTTATCTAACAAAGATAAAGGATATATATAATAGTCAAAATTAAAAGAAGGGAGGGGGAGGAACCAAGAAAACCACAACAAGTCGTATCAGGAAACACATTAGAACAAAAGTTTTATCAACAATGTCAAATATGGCAGAATGACAAATGAGAAGAATTTGACAAAATTTGGAATATCAGTCTAATATTTACAGAGAAATATTTCAGTAGAGTAAAAAAGTAGATGCCAAATTACATAGTAAAAATAAATATAGTTAAGGCAAGATAACCAAAAGCAAAGAGAGAGATAAAGGAAGCGAAGGGAGGAGGGTGCTAGAGAGAAAAGAAAAAATGGATTGCACTGTCATTGTTTTTAAACACGTGGGTAAACACTTAATGTCTGTTAAGTATATCCAGTGCCTTCCTAATTTGCCAGCTTGGCTAGTCTGAACTGTATTTCCAAGAATATTCTATTCTGTATGTTTGTATTCAGGATAGGTCACAAGAAACATTCCTACAAAAGGTTTGAAGCACTGATGTAGAATAGCAGCCACATGTCACATTTTGTCATATACCTGCTCGCCCAAACTGTGGTGTGAAGTAGCCAGTCCTGTAACTGGGCCACGCTCCCCAGAATCCTCCTTCAACTCCTATGACTCCTGGAGTAAACGTATGTGCTTGGTTTAAAATGAACTGAATGAAATGGAGTTGATATCCTAGAACTTCCTTTATGGAACTAGAGCGGGGGTC
This sequence comes from Glis glis, assembly GCA_004027185.1. Taxonomy (NCBI): domain Eukaryota; kingdom Metazoa; phylum Chordata; class Mammalia; order Rodentia; family Gliridae; genus Glis; species Glis glis. Next base: position 12,106 of record PVJS01025361.1, read on the forward strand.
AGAAAACATTTCTCCAAAAAGCCAGATAGAAATTTGGTTTATTTCTTGTTTTGTTTTATCCTTTGCAGGATCTAGTATCTCTGTTGCAATTATTCAACTCTGAAAGTGTAGTATGACAGTGGATATAGAAAATATGTAGACAAATGCACATGACTGTGTATCAATAAAACCTATTTACAATATAAGCAGTAGGTTGGATTTGACCCACAAGCTGTAGTTTGCTGACAGCTGCTATAGAGGTACACATGCAAAGGCTTTGGGATATTGGAACCTTAGAATGAATTTATTATGAAAGATCTGCCCACCTACCTCATGTGGTTACAAAGAACATGACCTTCACCATGATGTTGAGGAATAAATCAACACCAACATCCTTGAAGAGCCTTGTAGTGGTTCTATGGATCTGTAGATCAGAAATTACACTGGAAACCACTACCATCAAATTGAGACCTCTAATTTTAATGGGAGAAATGAGTTTCCAGATTGGCAGGTTCCTAGAGAGAGTGTTGGATTTCCACAGGCAATATGTGCAAGGTTACCCCAATGGACAGTGAAGCCACTGCAGTATCAGAGTAGCCTGACTTACAAACATCTTTGACATTAGCTAATTGATCATGGTGCACTTAGATCTGAAATTAAAACAACCTGATAAAATCTTACTTGATCTTAGTAAGGAGGAAAGTTCTAGGTCTACTGACCTGAGTTCCTCCAATCACTAAAACAAAGAGTTACAGCTTTGTAATCTATGCCTAGAGTTGAACCAGTTCTCCTTGAGGAAAGACCCTACTACACTGGCTAAAGTACACACTGCTAAGCTTCCTCTCAGAATTTCCCCAAAAGAAACTACAGCCACTTACCAGTGTGCGTTTTGCATTGGGAAAGGAGAATAATCAGATTTGGGGGGATTACTAGACATTGACTCTGAATGGACACTAATTCTTAGACCTCGAAATATCTCTGATGTCTACAGGGAGAGTAGGCGTTTGTGGAGATCAGATGAAGTTTCAGCTCAAGTCCATTGAATGCTGGGTTCCTGAGCCCTCTGTGGCTATTGCCCCACATACATAATGCATAATTTGGATAGATGTATTCAACAATTATCAGAATCCACAAATAATTCCTTAACCTATAGAACAAGGTTTATAATGGTAAGAAAGGCCAAGAAAAAGCCACTAGATCTACCTACACCTATTGAAATAGAAAACCAGGAACAATATCATGTTCCTGGAGGAATTGAACATATTAATGCCATCAAGGGCTTGAAATATGCAGCAATGGTCATTTCTAACAAAACTACATTCAACCCTATTATTTGGCCTATGCAGCAGATGCAAGATGATCTTGAGAAACAGCTGCCATGTGATTGGTTGCACATAACATATTTGTATAATATTGGGCAGAAACATGAATGTGCTAACATCTTTACACTGAGTTTAAAATATGATTTAAGGAGGTATATATGGGTGCAAGTTGTCAAAGAGTAAATCGTGGTGGCTTTGTAACATGTCACCTTGCTCGGAAACTACATTTCCTAGATTCCCTTTCCTGTGTGTGTTTGGTTAATGTGGACCACAAAAGAGTCTCATGGGAAATTTGGGTGATGAAGATGAAGCAGCTGCTGTTTTGTAGTTCCCATGTGACACTCAGCAGATGACATGAGGCAGATACCGGCCTGCAACTTTTCTATCTTAACCTGGATACTCCTTCAGCTTCTCTGACTTCTGGGCCAAGAATGTGTTTGCCTTCATGATGAAGGACCCCAGCTTCTGCAGGACAGTCACCTGCCAAGACGAGAGAGAGGCAAAGAGAAACTAACAGGGTTCCGATTCTCCTCTTGGATGCCAACTTGTACTTCTGTTTACCAGCTTGGTCTTGGTCTCCTTCCTTACTTCCATATTCCCTTTCTGCTGGTCAGACTTGTCGATTTCAAGCTCTTGCTTCAGACAAGAAGTTTACAAAGTCTATTCCACCTATCCAGCACCCACAGTTGCATAAGGTTAAGACCTTATAAAATTCCATCCTGGTTAAAATACTGGAAGCACTGAAAAGAGGTGTAATAATTATGGGAAATGAGAACTCTTGGAATGGTAAGATAGTCTTTGGAACACAGATGGAAAGATTTAGAGAAATACAATGACTATTTGTCCAAAATGAAGGAAATACTTTCATTGACATTATGTACATATGTTAGAATGCCAATGCCAATCTCAATATCATGAATGGGGAAAGTGGGAAAGGAGCCAAGGGAAAGCCCACCAAGTGCTGTGTGCATGTACGTTACTACCACTATGAACTACATTATAATTTGAGACTAGAATGTACCAATAAAAGTATTAAAAGTAAATAAATAAAATGAAGGGAAAAGAAATGAGCTGTAAGAAAAAAGTCACGATGAAGATAATATTAGATTTGAGAATTAACCTGAGGCACCTGGATTTACAGAAAAGAAGGTTGAGTCTCCTGTAGTGGAAAAGAGAGAATATTCAAACTGGGAGCTTGATGGTGGTAAAGGGTCAGGAAAAAATGCTGAAAAGTTTACTAAACAGTAAATGATTACATATTTTCAAATCATAGCAGGAATGACCCAGATGTAGATGGATATTATCAGCTCATCTTACTTCAGGCCTCTTCCTATCTTTTCCCTTCTATCAGAAAGAGAAGAGAAAGCACACATCAGGGGTAATTCAGAGTTAAGAAAGCACAGTCCAGGAGCCTCCCATGGCCCTAGGAAGTCACATGTGGAAGTATGGTGACCATTTGGGTACAGGGTTCTAGTAAACTGGAGTGGCCCACTGAACAGAAATGTGAGTGAGGAGTTAAGTGTCAGTTGTGTGTGGGTAAGCAGGAATCTACAAACTGAGAGTAAAAAAGGCAGCAAAGATTCCATCAGAGAGCTCAAAGCTCAATAGTATGAGTGTTCATGTTCGGTAAAGATGAGATCCGAGTGTGAGAAGTAGAGACGGACATCACATACTGAGGCAAATGAGCTCAGACAAGAGTCCAAGCGAGGTGTACTTCTATTTTTTGCAGAGTTTGTTTCAGATAATCTGACTGTAGCCTCTGCTCCCAATCTCTAAAAGCTGATGAGTAAGAAGCGCAATTCAAACTCTAAGTCTATTCTTTCAGCTATGTTATTTGGAAACAATTTCAGGTGTGTGTTTCTCACTCGAAGCTTCCCGAAGCCCAACATCCTTAATAAATGCTTTCCAATGCCCTGTTGCTTTAGAGAAAAAACATTAGCTTTTTGCATGTCTAATACAAATCTTCTGCTATTTGTCTGGAACTTCCTGCACATTCTGTCATTGCATTTCAATCAAGTAAACATGGATTAAAGTTTGGCAAAATCTTGGGGAAAATTTTTTTCTAGGTTTAGTCTACTTGTTTATATATGCTTGCTATGTTATCACATTTCTTCCCATAAATAGTACAACTTATGATGAGTTCATTATTGCAACAAAGGTTCATATTAAAATGCTAGCATCTAAAATTAATCTATGGATACAAGTATCTTTGCCTAAATCAGTTGTTTACTCACCAGGATCCTCTTCACATAGGTAAGCACCCGAGTTCACCCTAGAATCAGATCTATCATTTCATTACTTCTTTCCTCTTTAAATATCCCTCCTGAAAATTTTTCATTGTGATGAAATTTTTCAGTCATAATATTCTGGGTAAGTCCTCTGTAATCACACACACACACACACACACACACACACTCTCTCTCTCTCTCTCTCTCTCTCTCTCTCCCTCTCTCTCCAAGAGTTTAATGCTTCTGAGATGCAATCACTTTTTCTACTCTTGTCATATATGAATTGTCTGTTGTGCCTGATGTGGATTGTTAAGCCCTGAGAGGGACCATGTGGTCCCCTGTGGTTTGTTTTGGTTTCTGGACTTTTTATAGGACTAAGTATACAGCTTGTGCTCAACAAATAATAAATAACAATCATGGATTTCATTTGCAGGTGGAATCATTTGAGAAATGGAATATTTTTATGGGAGCTTGCCAACAAATTCTACCTCTGCTCAAGGAAAAATATCCTAACCTTCTCTTCCCCCTGAATTCAGATTAGAACAGATATACAATTTATTTATATACTCAGGCTCACATCCTAAAGTAAATCAGCACTGATGTAATGCTCCTGAGGGTAATGGCATACTGTGTGACAACAGTAAGAGGTTAGTGCCACAAATACATTCAAGCACATCCAAGCTCTTCTAGGCAAAGAGACAATTAGATTTCCAAAGGCAACCAGCCATCACCCTCTGTTAAAAGACACAGAGAGGAGCAATACCTGGCAGTTTCCAGTTTAACTCCATCTAGTGGAAAGAGAAATGATTTTCTTCTCACTTTTTAAATTTATTCAATAAAATATTACTGAGGGCCTATTACATGCTCATGTTAAGCAATAATAACAAGCAAATAAATATCGCCCAAGATCTTCCACCAGGGGGTTCACAGTTTATAGGTAGACAGATGCATAAATAAACAATTACAACACTGTGCGGTGTGGTACATGCTTAGGAAGTAATTTGTACAAAGAACCATGAAGATAAAGAAGAGGGAACACTAAATTCAGTCAATCTCCAGATTTTCCAAGATATTTTTCCATGCTAAAAGTAGCTATTTTCCAAGAAAGTAAATTCCATCATCTTTAATATAACATGAACTTATGTCAGAAGTGTTTGTTCTCTTATACCTCAACACCACTGAAACTCTGTTCCTTTCTTCTCTCCTTATAAATGTGTCATGGGAAAGAATGGCCTTAATTACAAGCATTAACTTACATAGAGACAGTGGGCTATGTTCTGAGGCCTCTGAACTCACTGACCGAATGACCTTGTAAGCTCCTGGAATACATACTATTCATGTTTGGGTTTCTTTAAAGTAAGCTTAGACAGATTCCTGCAAACTAATTTTTTTTAAATTCCAAGATCCCTACAAAGTAAAATATATTTAACCATTTAGATGTCTCACAAAATCTCAAAAAGACTACATCTAAAACTAAATTCATGGGAGTGCTAATTGACCAACGTGTTCATGTATACTTCTACCACCCTGAAACCCATCAAGATATATGATTACAATGCACCAGTAAAAATATATATAAATTTTTATTTTTTTATTTATTTTTATTTTTTTGCAGTACCGGGGATTGAACCCAGGGGCGTTCTACCTCCGCGCTACACCCCCGGCCCTATTTTTTATACTTTATTTTGAAACCTGGTCTCACGAAGTTGCAGAGGGCCTCACTAAGTAGAGAGAAAGAGAGAGAGAGAGGTAGAGAGAGAGGGAGAGAGAGAGAGAGAGAGAGAGAGAGCTGAGGCTGGCCACGAACCCGGATCCTCTGGTCTCCGCCTCCCAAAGTACTGGGATTACAAGCGTGCGCCACCACGCCCAGCATATAAATTTTTAAAAGAGGGTAAAAAATAAACTCAATTAATGACCAACCCAACTAACCCATCCCTCCTTCAGCCTTCTCCTTCTTTGCCATGGTACGTTCCATGCACCTAGCTGCTATTGTCAGAAATCTGCTCTTTTCAAGATTCGCCAAAGCCTCCTGTTGCTAAATGTTCTATTTTCAATATTCATCTTTCCTGATTCATCTGAAGCACTTGACACAGCTGGTCACTCCCTCTGCCTTGAAATACTCCCTTTACTCGGTTTTCAGGACACTGTTCCCTCTTCTGATTTTCCTCCCACCTTACTGGTTGCTCCTTTTCAAGTTTCTAAACTGGCTCCTCCATTTCTACCTGACTTCTCAATGGGGGAGTGACTGGATTCTTTTTCATTTGAACGCATTCCCTGGATTATCTCAGTTGGTCATATGGTGCTGAATACTTCTATGAGCTATGTTTTAGGCTGAACTGTACATTTCTAAAATTCATATGTTGAAGTTCTAACCTCCATCACCTCAGAATGTGACTGTATTTGGAGATAAGGTCATTAAAGAGGAAGGTAAGTTAAAATTAGGTTATTAGAGTGGGCCTAAATCCAGTATGACTACTGCGGTGTGTGTGGGGGGTACTGGGGCAGATCTACCTCTGAGCTATGCCCCCAGACCTATTTTATTTTTTAATTTGAAACAGGGGCTCACTACATTGCAGAGGGCCTCACTAAATTGCTGAGGTTGACTACAAACCTGCAATCCTCCTGTCTCAGCCTCCCAAGTACTGGGGTTACAGGTGTGTGTCACCACGCCCGGCTTGACTGGTGCTTTTCTAAGGAGAGATTAGGACACAGGCGGATGTACAGAAGGAAGACCGGGTGAAGACAGAGAGAGGACAACCATCTGCGAGCCAAGGAGAAAGGCCTCAGAAAAAACCAACCCTGCCAATACCTTGAGCTCAGACTTCTAGCTTTCAAAAACCAGCAGAAAATAAATGTCTGTTATTTAAGCTACCCTGACTATGGTACTTGTTACAAAATAAGCTAAGTGTATGTATAACCTCATTCTTTTACACCCAACTGCCTATTCAACATACTATCATAGATGATCAATTAAGCATCTTAATCCCAATCCGACCCAAACTGCTTAAGGAAATGGTATCATTCCACAACAAAAAATTTGCAGTCATGCTCACCTCCTTTATCTCTTGCCTCCATATGAACCCACTAGCAATCTAATAGGTTATACCTTCAAAAGAGACCCATAAGACAACTCACCACCTCCACTGATGTGACCCTGGTCCCAGCCATCATGATTCCTCACCAGAATTATTACATAAGCCTCCTAACTGGTCTTCCTACTACTTCTGCTCTTAAGCCCAATTGATTCTAATTTCAATGCAGAATTGATTCTAATTTCAATGCAGTGCCTATTTAAACAGAAGTTGGATCATGCCATCCTTTACTGAAAACCCCCCCATGGTTTGACAACTCACTCCAAGACCAAATTATTTACAAAGGGGGGAGATAATCCCTATATCATTCCCCTTCTGTCTCCATCCTCAGTTCCTACAGTTCCTCTCCTCCCTCACTCTGCTACTCTTTGAATATGATGCTCACTGGGCATAGTGGCACACCTGTATCCCAGTGCTTGGGAAGCTGAGACAGGAGGATTGCAGTGTCAAGGCTAGCCTCAGCTACTCAGTGAGACTCTCAGCAACTTAGAGACCCTGTTTCAAAATAAAACATAAAAAGGGCTGGGGGTGTAGCTCAGAGGTAGAATTCCCCTAGGTACAATCCCCATTACAGGAAAGAAGGAAGGAAGGGAGGGAAGGAAGGAAGGAGATAAGGAGAAGGAAGGAAGGAAGGAAGGAAGGAAGGAAGGAAGGAAGGAAAGAAGGAAGGAAGGAAGGAAGGAAGGAAGGAAGGAAGGGTCCAATTTTTCACCTTTCTCATTTTCTTCTTGAATCTCCTCAGAAATCACCTTCTCAGTGAGGACTTCCATGGCAGGTATATTTAAAACCACAACCTGTCCTTATGCAAACCTTCTCTCTCCTTCCATTATTTAACTCTATAGCTTGTATCATATGTAAACATACTATAGATTTTCTCAGTTATCTTCCATACCATGTGTTTTCCCAACCCTCCCATAATCACCCCATGAGAATAACTTCTGTATCAACAGAGATTTCTCATTTTGTGGGTCCACTGTTTTAATCTAGATAAAGCAGTTAATCCATTTCTGTTGAATAAACTATATATTTATTTGGGGGATTGTATGTGTGATTTAAGACTTGTCCTCCCACTAGCCTGTAATATTAATAAGTCTGTTTTCTCACAGTGAGCTTTTAATAACTAGCACTATCCTTAGCTAAGAAGTCATTTAAATATTTTACCAATATGTTAATGAATTAATGGCTCATACTTCAGTATGAATTATTTTGAGAGATTTAAAAGCCCATCTAGCCAGGCGTTGTGGTGCACGCTTGTAATCCCAGTACTTGGGAGGCTGAGAAAGGAGGATCGCAGGTTCGAGACCAGCCTCAACTTAGTGAGGCCCTCTGCAACTTAGTGAGACCCTGTTTCAAATTAAACAAAAAAATAGGGTTGAGGGGTGTAGCTCAGAGGTAGGAATGCCCCTGGGTTCCATCCCCAGTGCCAACAACAACAACAAAAAAAGCCAATCACCTTGAAAGTGACTTACAAATATGCAACAAACATAAACCGGGTGAATTATTTACTGATAAAATAATAATAGCATAATGTAGTGTAAAAAGTATATTATTATATAAAAACACAACTATTAAAATATACTAAATTCAAAAATAAAATCCCATAAACATAATGTTGGGTGAAATAATGCATACAGTGATAGCCATCCTATAAATGTAAACCATGAAAAATGACTCTAATATTAAAAGTCATATGCAGTGCAAAAGGAGATAAATGTAAAGAAATGCATGGAGATGATAAATACTAATTTTGGAAGAGTATATGCCTGTACAAAGAGGGGATTGCCACAGGAAAAGACACATATGGGATTTCAACTGGGTTAGTAACATTTCCTTTGAGTAACCAATTATGGATACATGACTGCTAATTATTCTTTATGCATTTTGTTTGTCTGAATTCCTACTAAGTAAAAATATAAATACTATATATACATAGAATCGAATGCCTGCAATAGAAGAGTTTAAAACCATCTCCTTGTTCTTCCTTTGCTATCCCACCTAAGAATGCTCTTCCATGTTCCCTAGGGGCATAGTCACTTCCAATGACTACGCTGTCTGCTCCTCCAAGCTCTGCCTCTTCTGCTCTGAAGTAAATCTTGACCTATGTTAACACTTGAGTCACAGAAGAGGAATTGTTTATTCACTAATTAGTTTTTAGTCTTTAAAATAGTCTGTAAATATCTAATATCATTTCTGTTTCCATTCTATAATAGCTGGAAAAAAAGTGAAATTAGAAGCATGGCTATGTTTCTTCCATCTATTTTTCCAGAAAATGGATCCCGAGGAAATCACTAGGGAGCACAGTTTTCAGTCCAAATAAAATTTCTTCTAATTGGGCCAACAGGTACAAATCATGGCTGTATGCAGTTTTTAACTCTTACATTCGGGCCCTCAAGGATGTGTAAAAAGGAAAAACACCACGATGACATTTTGGGCACTGAGATTAAAAGTGAAAACAAATTTCAAAATGTGATTCTCCTATGTCCCTGGGAAGGCTTGTTAAAGTATTACAAAATCACAAACTAGATAGGCAAAAATGAAATTTAGAAATGAGAGCTCACATTTTGTAGAGAGAAAACCACATGTCTAGGTAGTTCAGAGTTTATACTAGATCCCAAGTTGCCCAAATTTTAGACAGATGCTCTTACCAATATTCCCGGAAAATGTAGAAGGGAAGAAAAGGTGCAAACACTTTTTGGGAACCATGCTGGCTCCTGCTAGGTACTTTAAAGATATCATCTTTTTCTCACTCTCATGACAACTTTATGAGCTGGGTGTGATAATTCCATTTTCCTGAAAAGCAAACTGGGGTTCAGAGAAGTCACATTGCTTGCCTTAGTTCTCATGAGGAACAAATGATGGATCCAGAATCCAGGCAAAATTGTGTAAGTCCAAAGCTGTGCTTGTTCCACTCTGCCTGCTCCAGTAAATAACTAATGATGGGGTGGGAGGGGAGGAGGGGTTAAATATTGTAGCAATAGTCTATATCATGCAATATCAACAAGGGCAATATTTCCCCCAAGGAGCAAAAATTTTACAATGTTTTATGACCCCTCAAAGAGTCATAGTTCATAAAAGGATATAACGTGTATCAGTCATATTAAATTTCATGAGGCAGCCAGACATGGTGGCACACACCTGTAATCCCAGTACTTGGGAGGCTGAGACAGGAGGATTGAAAGTTCAAGGCCAGCCTCAACAACTTACTGAGACACTCGGCAATTTACGATACCGTTTCAAATAAAGAATAAAATAGGGCTGGGGGAGTGTCTTGGAAGTAGAATTCCCCTGAGTTCAATCAGTACCACACACACACAAAAAAAAAAATCCTCATGAGGTCAGGAACAATTTTTAAAAAGGTTGAGAACTGCTCTATATGTTTCAAGAACCAACTTGCAAGTCATATTTAAGTCATTTTTCAGACTATATATATATATATAAACTCAAAATCAGGATACATGTTTCTCAGTTTTATTAATTGCATGCTTTCAAGCATGATTTTTTTCTTTTATAAGCTATAGGCCATGTGCTAGTCAGAACATGGGTTTTAGAGTCAAGCAGATGTAATGAGTCGGCAAAGCAGCTCAATTATTCATAAAGTTTGCAATAACGTGAACTTTCTGGGTTTCATCTTATAGGACCACTGAAGTAGTGAACTGTAATAGAATATGAAATGTCTAACATATAGTAAATATTCAATAATACAAGTCCCTTCCCCCACATTTAGCTATTAATCTCTATGAATAGTAAATCTCTATAATAGTAATACAAATGCAAGAATTGGTTAAAATAAAAGCTGTTTTACTTTGGGGAAACAACACAGAATATTTTTGACCTTTATGAAATTATGTTGTCTCCAGGTGGTTGGAATTTAGTATCTGAGCAGTTAGAAGAGTAGGAGAAGTTTATATAAGAATATAACAGCAGGATTTGATGGGTTATTTTGAAGGAGAAGAACTTTAAATGGCCTGTGACAGAGGGAAAAATAAGAGGTTATATTTATTTCAGTCATAACTTTCAATGATCAGAGGTGGCTATACTTGGGCAGTGAAATCACAGAGGATAAATATCATAAAGGAAAGGGAAAAAAAAAGAAATAGCAGATAAACTGCCCTCTGTAATGGTAGAAACTGGATTAAGATTTAGGTTTCCAAAACTATAAGGCTTCCTTATATATACCAGTACAACTATTGAAATTCCAAAATATTTTAAATGAAGAATTGTATCTCTACTCATTGGACTAGCTTAAGAACATGACAATGAGAATTATAATCTTTATTATTGTTCAGATCTAATATTCACCTATCCTCCCATGACAGATGATAAATAAGTTTAAATATAAACTTGCAAGCCAGGCATGGTGGTGCACGCTTGTAATCCCAGTACTTGGGAGACTGAGACAGGAGGATTGCAGGTTCACGGCCAGCCTCAGCTACCTAGTGAGGCCCTCTGCAACCAAGTGAGACCCTGTTTCAAAATAAAAAACTAAAACAGAGCTGGGAGTGTAGTTCAGAGATAGAATGCCCCTAGGTTCAATTCCTAGTACTAAAAAAAAAAAGATAAACTTGTACTCTAATTCAGATTTTCTAAAAATTTATTTAATTTGAATAAATTTAAATCCCATACCTATAAAAGATTTACCAATAAATTTCATATCTCAAAGAACTTTTTATATAAAACAATATCAATACTCATGTTTATTTTTGTCTATTAATATAATCCCTAGATACTTTGTAATTTATAAAGAAGGAATATACCAAGTAGAATAGAATTATATAAAAATGCAATGTAAAAATACACACATATGTAGAATTCTGAAGCATAAACATGTTTGTTTATTCCTATCCATGTAAATCTTATGTCTTACATATTTGGCAATCTTGCTGTAAATAATTACATAGGCACCACATATGGGCAGATTTATTTCTCTAGGGAGGAAATAATGTGTGTGTGTGTGTGTGTTTGCTGGGGATTGAACCAAAGGGCATTCTACCTATGACCTACACCCCCAGCCCTTTCTATTTTTTATTTTTAAACTGGGTCTCACTAAGTTTCTGAGACTCTTGCTAAACTGTTGAGGTTGGCCCAGAACCTGCAATCCTCCTGTCTCAGCCTCCCAAGTATTGGGATTACAGGCATGCACCACCATACCCAGCCAAATAATATCATTTTAATTATATACTTATCACCAGCCTTAGCATCAGTAATTTTAAAAAGTGCTGAATCAAATGATAAAAGAGTAACTCAAGAGCTGAGATGCTGGGCAAAAAGATGAGGTGAAGAAGAAATGACAAAATTGGAGGGAAGCAGTGTCTCTATTTGTAATAAAAGGTACCATCATTCTGTGAATGTACAGTGTTGATTGTAATTATTTAACAATTAAATATGTCCAGAAGATTTTCATCATCTTAACCTTTAGCTATTTTAATCTTATCTAAGAAGAATAGAAGCATAATTTCTGATCAGGGAAGTAGTCCTGGCTCCTGACTGCTTCTGAGACGGCATCCTCCCGCATGTTTGTTTGAAGGTCCCGTGTCCAGTTACAGATGCTCTGAGTTCCTGCCCTGGAGAGTGGAGAAACTAAGGCTTTCTAGTCACCACCGACATGGTGACAGGAAAAGCAGCATTCCAAGATCATTCTTTGCTGCTGTGTCTTTTTTTAAGCAACATAAAACTATTACTAGAAGCTGATCGACATGTTGAACTTAAAAATATAAGAAGCCTCTTTTCTCTCACACCCTGTTTCACTTCATTTTCAAAATATGTGTTTTGAAGTACTCTTCCTGAGTTTTACATTATGTCTGGACTTCTGGCTAATTATGGTATTGAGTGAGCATGGAGGGGCTATTCTGCCTCACTGTGTTACTGTTGCAGTGCAGAACCAATTACACTATGTCAAAGCAATTTTCCACATAAGTGGTGTTGACAGCAATTGATACTATGGCTCAGAGGCTGCAGAAATGTGCAAAGTCCTAGTTGGAAATTTAGCCTTTTTTTATTCTTTTGTTTAAATGAATCAGTTCCTTTCCTTTCCTTTCTGCTGCCTAATTTCCGCCTCTTGTTTAGAATTCGGTAGAAGTGGACCATCACTTTAGTAGCCAGGACTAGAAAGAGGGAGGGGCATTCAGCGAGATGGTAACTCATCTGGAGGATATGCAGCCAATCCACATGCAGCCATCTGCATCGCTTTCCTCTATGTGAGAGCTTGCAAAGTTTTCACAAAATCTTGAGTTCCTATCTAGTTTATTTATCTGGAATAAAATATTGCCATCTCATGTATACACAAGAAGCAAAATACATAGGCAGTTTTACATGGACCACGGACATAAAAAAACCAGGCATTCCCAGACATTCTGAGGTACTGGGGGTTGAACCCAGGGCCTTATGCATTCTACAAAAGTGCTCTACCATTGAGCTACATCACAGACCATTTTCTATTTTAAAATTGAGATAGAGTCTTACTAAGTTGCCCAGTCTGGCCTTGAACTTGTGATTCTCCTGCCTCAGCCTCTGAGTAGCTGAGATTACAAGAGTACATCACCATGCCCATCTAGACCAATGTTTTAAAAAGGTCAATTGATTTGAAAAGAATTTACAAGAATGATTTCACTCTCTTTTCATATAAGCATATCTGTTAATTTTTAAATTTGAATATTAAATTCAAATAATTTCTAGTCATACATATAAATATAGCAGTCAAAATATACTTAGTAGTAAAACATTGCATCATACAACACACTTCATAAAAAAAGGGGCCGCTTATAAATCCAAAATAAATAACACTAGTCTACAGGGAAAAAAAAAACTCTACTGTTAAGAAAGAGCTGGATCTTTCTCCTTTGATCTCAGAAGTTCCTCTGAAATTTACATAATAGGGCTTTGACATGATCAATAACCTAAACAGGATTTAAAATCTAGTGTTCCAAAATATAGTGTTAAACTAAATGTCTACCCATACTCTTCATAAACTTTAGATTAATCATTGGGACCAAAATCAAGAAAGCCTTCATTCAATAACAGCCATCCAGTGCCAACCACTGATCTGAAGTTTAGTTTAAAAAGGTACTAAAAGGACGTCTTCTCCCCGTCTGAGGCACAGAGATGGGTATATGAGGGTAAACCAAGGTTTGAGGAAAGAGAGACAATTTGTTTTATTGTATCTTCACTATGAATGTCTGCATCATTTGGTGTGCAACCTTACGAAATATTTTAACTTGCTTTCTGTCCACTTTATTTTATAACTTACCTGAAAGAAGTCAGATATTCTGGCAAATTCCATCAAAATGATACATTAGCACTGCCACTTTTAACATTACACAGAAATAAAATATGAACTTATTCTGAAGAACAGCAGTAAATGTTCAGCAGTAACAAATAGATTTTTAAAATATAGTTAAGTTAGAGAGACAGGTGAAACAGGTTTAGAAGGTGTCTGTGGAGTAAGTACTAGAATATAGTTTGACTTCTGGAAGCTCTAGAATTAGATGTGAAAGATTTAATGAGTGAAATGTATCCTGGGGTCTAATCCTCTACCAAATATTCATCTTTGGCCCTACTAAGAATTCCATGCCTGTAAGAGATACAGGGAACAGGAAATGAGACCATTCTGATCTCTTTCGATGAATTTGCTTCATTCTGTATGGTCAGCACTCCTCTAGAATATGCCATAAAAATAGGCAGAGAATAGAGAAACTAAAATGTAATCTACAGACAGAATCACTTGGAAAGGAAATGTTTCCCTCGTTTCTTCTCTAAGAGGTCAATAGATCCTTAGTATTATGTAATAAAAGTCAAAAGAAAAACTTGCATCCCCCAAAAGTTTTAGGTATATTACCACATGTCATCAGGAATTCATTTTTTCTATGAATTCTCTTTCAACAAATATTTGTTCTGTACTGGTTTTGTAATAGGAGCAGTGTCCTAGGTTCTAATAGCACCACAGTGAACAGAAGGCGGTAAGCGTGCAAAGATCAAAGACAAGGGCACTCCATGCAAACAGTGCAGTTAGTACCGAGCCTAAAGTGGAATCACACTGGGCTATTCCATGTGATTGTAGGGTTGAGAAGAAGAGAAGAATCATATAAAATAAAATAGAAAGGATGAGTGAGGACCAGAACATGTAGTGTTAATAAGCCAATGCAAGAAATTTGGGTTTCATTTAACTATGATAGGGAAACCACTGGGAGATTTTAAGCAGGTAGGGATCTAGACTGTTTGGTGTTTTTGAAATATAATTCTGACTGCCGTATGAATAATGAATTATGGAGAAAGGAGAGTAGAGACCAATGAAGCCACCATTATAGGTCAATAAAAAGATGATTATTTGTTAATAATGGACATAGAAATGAGTAGATGGATTTAATATCTATTTTGAAGGTAGGCTCTATATGACTAAAATGAAGAACTGGAAAAAACAGTAAGGAAGAAATCAAGGATAATAATCATGGATTTTCATTTGAGTAATTAGAAAAAAAATGGTACCATTCTCAGAGATGAGAGTCAAAAGATTGCTGAAAGAAATAAACTAGTCTGCCTAAAAGAAGCACACCTCCCATTCTCCTAAGTTTCTCATGAGAATATATCACTAATCTAGCACTGCAAAATGTTATAGACTAAACTTTTTATACTTTTCATTTCGGCTTTGCAAGCCCTCCAACTCTGTGTCTCATTGATCATCTTGTTATAATCCAGTTGACTTCCATGGTAATGGAAGAATGAATCTTTCTTTTGAAGATGGGCACACCAAAGGGTTCATGTTGAGTCAAATGGAATCTTAAATAAGAAAATATTGGCTGTCTCAAAAAAAGTTGCCTCTACTTTACGCAGATATATTATGACACTGACATCATAGTAAAGAAAACAAGTGAGTTTTCCTAATACAAGGAATAGTAACACTGCAGGAAATTCATCTATCTTTTTGAGATCTCTAGAAATGTGAAAATGGGAATTATCTTGGTCAACTTTGCATCACTGTAACAAAATACCTGAGATAATCAACTGTGATAGTTAATCTAAGTTGTCAACTTGACCTGATCATGACACACCCAAGATTATGTGATTTTGGGTGTGTAACAGCAGATTAAAGAGAAAGCCCTGCCCTGAATGTAGGCAGCAGGATTCTGATAGGTGCGGACTTAGATAAAGAGGGAGAAGCCACGTAGAGTGTGTGCGACTCATTCCGAGGAAAGCGCAT
>PVJS01025362.1:0-27919 GCA_004027185.1 Glis glis
TGTGTGTGTATGTGTGTATGTGTGTGTGTATGTATGTGTGTGAGTTGTGTGTGTGAGTTGTGTGTGTGTATGTGTGCATGTGTGCATGTGTGTGTGTGTGAGTTGTGTGTGTGTATGTGTGCATGTGTGCGTGTGTGTGTGTGAGTTGTGTGTGTGTGTGTGTATGTGTGTGTGTGTGTGAGGTGTGTGTGTGTGTGTGTGTTTTGGATCATGGCAGTGAGAATGTTGACTGAAACACTCCTGGTTCTTGATTTAAATAAAATTCAATCCCAGTCTGTGTCTTAATCCACCAGGGGTATTGGGAAATTTAACCTCAAGCTTCTTTTTACCAGGTCATGGGATGGCCCTGGCAATCCGAGGCACAGAACATTTCAAAGGCCTGAGAAACATCCAGGAGTTTGGTCCTACTTTGTTACCTGTGTTAGCAAAACCCACATGGTCCCTTGAAGTCAGGACACTGCTCCTTCTCTGGTTCGGTTGTGATCCTCTGATGGCAGTCATTATCTGGCATCTCCCCAGAATACCCAGGAGCCTCAAGTCCCCACAGATGTCTGACCCCTCTCTATTTTGGGGAGTCTGTTTTCTTTTCTTATGGTGCTTCTGGAGCATCCTTGGAACACTCTCTAATTCACCTGTATCACAGTATCCAATGTGATCCTGAGACCAGCATATGCAGCGACATCTGGGAACTTATTAGAAATATAAATCATCAAGCCCTACCTTGCACCTACTAAACCAGAATCTCCAAGGTAAGGGGCCAGCAATATGTTTTAACAAACCCTCCAGGTCATTCTGATGCAAAGCTAAATTTTAAAGGAAAAAAAAAAACAGACCTGCACAATCCTGGCAATTATCTCAGACTTTTGAAAACAAAAGCATCAGGTAACTTCTGTTTCCAATAAAAGCATGGGAAACTTCTATTTCTAGCTTTCAGTAGACCTCCCCACCCATACTCGAAGCAAGGAAAGAAGGAAGTCTGGCTATATTCAGAAAAAAAACACTAAACAGAAATCACATGTCACTCTGAGTGTCAATAGCACGAAAAAATGCAAATTACTGTGTTCATAAGTATTTTCATAAATTATCCTGGATTAGTATGTATTATGAATTTTCATCATTATAGATTGTGAGAGATCAAGTTCAAGAATAATGAGAGTAGTGGAGGTGGGCTGGCTTGGGGTCAGGAGTTAGTATAATAGGATAAAAGGTGAAGGGAAGGATCTATCTCAAGGATGAAAAAGGTAGATGGTGACCGCTGGACCAACATGAACTTTTAGAGAAGCTGGTCAGCAAAATTTTGTTTCCCAAAAATGAGGCCTCAGAATGGCTCTGAGGTGGTGCAGGTGAGAAGCTGCCGAGCTACACTGCTCAGCAGAGAGGATGTGAAGCGAGAGGAACCCTGATTGTCCAGAGAGGCTGCGCAGGGTCACTGGTTGTCTATCGAAGGCCACTCTACCCTTCCTCCATGAAAATGCGGTTTACCTGGGCACATCGCACTTAGCTAGGGACGGCCACTTCCCGGGCCCCTTCGCATCTGGGTGTAGCCATGGGAGAGTGGACAGGAGTCAAATATGCACCACTTCCAGGCCTGGACCTTAAGCCATCACACACACAGGACCCTCCTCATTTCTCCTTCCCAGGAGTTGGAACAGGGAGAGACTGACGCACTTTTGACCGCACAAATGAGGACCGCAACAGAGTGAAAGCCACAGGGAGGGCAGCTGGGTCTCTGGCTGTCTGGGGCAGAGAAGCCACCTATCCATCTTGGACTATTAGGGGAGGGAAGTAATCTTAACTCGTTGATTTGTTGGGTTCTTGTTTCCACAACTTAGATTTTCACATAACTCCTACAGAAACCAAGAAACCATGTGAGGAATCAAGATGATGCTCATAATTTGCTGAAGCCCAAATAGCATCAAACGCTGGACAGTGCTTAACACGGATTAGCAGCTCCACAAATAACTACTAAGTGAATGAGTAGACTCCCATTAGGAGCTGTTGAGACAAGAGATGATCCACTGTTACATAAAATACTCTGTGGCACCGGGCATGGTGGCGCATGCTTGTAATCCCAGTACTTGGGAGGCTGAGACAGGAGGATCCAGGTTCGCGGCCAGCCTCAGCTACTTAGTGAGGCCTTCCGCAACTTAGTGAGACCCTGTTTCAAAATAAAGAATAAAAAATAGGGCTGGGGGTGTAGCCCGGAGGTAGAATGCCCCTGGGTTCAATCCCCAGTATGGCAAAAAACAAAACAAACAAACAAACAAACAAACAAACTCTGTGGCAAGTATCCCTGGAGAAATGTTACAAAGGAGGAGAAGAGCAAACAGCAGACAAATAGTAATAAGGGGTTAAAATCCACTGGGAAACTTTGTGGCTACAATGCAGACATGATCGTTAATTACACAGCCTTCACTTAAGTGATTTGCAGATACTAATCTCGTCACCGTCATTTTGCGGAACAAAGGACTTGCACATGCACAGACACGTGCAGACAAGTGAATTCTTCTTTTAACAAGTTTGATGAGACATCAAGATTACCATCCTGTACACGTCCATAGGAAAATGAAATCCATTGCTACCATATGCAGAGTGAATACAAAGTAGCATTTTACTTAGCCTGTAAAAGGCAGTTTTTGGTAGCATATGGCATGAGTCCCAAGTCTATTTGCTGCATATTTCTGAACATCGTTTCCTACTATCTGAGATATATTGCATTAAATATAATGAGAAATTCAGAGATACCAGTAAAATAAAATATGCATAAAGATACAGGTGGGAAGAGTATTATAAAAGAGAAAAAACCCAGATGTTTAGATTCCACAAAAAGACAATATAGTGTCTGTACAGCTCTGGATGTATTGAACCTTTCTGTGGTGTCTCTCTTTGATGCCTCTCACATATACTGTTCTGAGTTTTAAATGAAATAATGTGCATAATGCGGGAAATGCTAGTTCATTTTTACCTACTCTATAATATTTTCAAAATTTGAAATAATTTTCAGAATGTCTCATCAATGATTTATTATAAAGCCATAAATACATTTTTGCCTATCCCAAGTGCCTACATGTGTGTGTGCATGTGTGTGCGTGTGTGTGTGTGTGTGTGTGTATGCATGCTCATATACACCCTCATCCAGAGCTAGTAATAATGAAATGCAATAGACCAAAGGGGCTTCAGATATAAGAGAATTCCACTCTTAGTAACTTAAGCTGAAGCCTGTTTTATTGAAGAAAATTTCAATATCTTACAGAATCCAGAGAGAATTCAGAAATGATTGTCCATTTTCATTGTCCCTTGGCTATGGGGACAATTTTTATCAAGCCATGCTGGCATGGCCAGCTTGGGATACTAGATGGTACTCTTTGGCGGTTTCCTTGATTAGCCCCGGGTGCAGACCCAGGGTGTGTAGCCCCCCAGAGCTGTCAGGTCTTTTGCCCTCAGGCCTGAGCCACTTTCCAGGTGGCTTCCCAGGCAGACACTCCCACAGGTGCTCCATGTTAGTTCACTAAAGGCTTTTGCTGCAAACATCACTCTCTTTCCTATTTTAACAGCTTCTTATTTTATCTACTGAATAAGTTGGTCTACTCTATCAGTCTCTCCTGGGATGGTGTTGGGCTCTGTAGGGTCAGTATCTACACCAACGCCTTGCCCAAAAGCTGCCCCTAGGTCTGATCCATACACCTGCTGTGGTCATATCTCCACGTAACTAACCCACCAATTGTGCATTCTCTCCCGCCAGCATGGAAGGTATCGCTTTGTATTTTCTTTCCTTCCTGCTTTACTTACTTTCCTTTTCTCTCTCATTCTTGCTTCGCTGGGATTGATTGCACCTTCCTGGTAAAAATCTGACATCTAAGTCTTCTATTTTTTTTTCTCACTCTCTGTTTCCTAGGGAACCTGTGCTAAGTCAGTGTCACACACTGAAATTTCAAAATCCTGAGCTGGGGCAGACAGTCAACGGATACTGGGCTACCTGCCATGTCCTGCTGCCGGGGAACTGGGAAAAGGAACATCTGTCTTACTTAGGATGCTATGATGAGAGGTTAACTCCTGCCTCTCATCTGCTGGGTTAACCCAGCTTGGTAGGAGAGCATTTGGATTGACAAATGTCCCCAGGGAACCATCTTGGCCCAGGTAGGGCTTTCTCCCGCTATGCTGCCCTCCCCAGATATTCCTTCCACTTTTATCTCCCATCCCTGAAAAAAAAAAGTCTTTGCCGCAAATTGTTTTGCTTCTGATGTGCTTGTTTTTCCTATCTTTCCCATTACACCAAATGTTCCACACTAACTCATCCTTCCTAGCCTCCTAAATCCCTGAATGCAAACTTTGATTCTCCATTGCATTTCACGGTCCACGGGCCAACCGGCCAACTCTCACACTGATTCCTGGCACCAGTCTCCCATCTGGTTAGTATTCCAGTTCTTGGCTGCCTTCAAAGTAACAATAGACAGCTTCAGATATAAATAGACTAATACTAGACATATCTTTCAGGGTAGAGAAGTCGGAGTCAGCAGGGATCCAATTCTTTGGAACAACAAGGTGACCAGGCATCTCAGCCTTTCTTTTTTAAAAGAAGTATCTGGGGAAAAGTCTTGGACTGGCTTCAAAGGGGATGTTTTTGTAACTGTAGATGTCCTGGACTACCGCTGTAGCTGTCTACTTTGTGGTGAAATTGTACACGTCGTGTGCTTGTTCAAAAACATCATTCATTCATGCAAAGGGAAGTGATCTTGTTTTCTGGTCAGCCCTCGCCTGTGCAGGTTAGCAGATTCACACTATAGTACTTCTGGGGATGCTGACGAACCGCCTCCTGTCAAGTCTCATCAACACAGGAGCAGCACGTGGCTACGCTGGTTCTGCAGTGCACGAGGGCACCTGGTCGAAGGGGATGCCATTCCCCTTATAAACACAATGCATTTATTGTAGTAAGTTTTCTGGAAGATGGAAATGAAGGGTTTCATCTTAACAAATTTGGTGTATTAAATCAATTTCCTAGCAGAGGTAAGTAATGGGCACTGAAGTATGGGCACTTTTCCTAGTTTTTAACACAGGTGCTATAAACACAGACAGCAGCTCTGTCACTCAGATGAGTGGACCTCGAACATCTCACAGCCGGAGGCACCTGATGGCTCCTAAGCTGCTCTGTCTTGAGAGCAGACATCGCCATTTGCCCACTTCCCCAAAGCGCAGCTGAATCCAGGCTACACTGCTACACATAACTGAAGGCTGGGAGCTTCAGAAAGAAATGAAAATACAGAAAAGGAAAAATAAAAGCTCTTTATATATCAGTGTTCATTCCCTCCCTTGGGCAGACCTGCTACCCATCTGTCTCTTTGGTCCCCAGCTAAATGAAATGTAGAGGCCAATCTATAGCTCAAACTATAAATGCTTTTGACCATGTTACAAAGGAAGTAGACATTAATTCCATACCCAAACCTATCTACAATCTGATGCTCCTTGAATGAAGTGATTATCTCTGTAAAAATGCCACTATGACCAAAACCAAGAGAGTCTACTGTGCATGCCCATACAGCTCAGTTTAGCCCTTCTGTGTCCTGACTCGGACATAATGGAATTGAATGTCTTTGCCTTTACATAACAAAAGGCCCACCAATATATATTTTGAAAATAAATTTAGTCTTTCTTTTCCCTAAAATAGCAAGTTATCTACATTTCTAGCAATCACTCCTTAAGAATCACTGGGGTTCAGTCTTGAAACACCTTACTGCATAGTTAACTAATATTTAAGGCACATCTTTTAGGAGTCAAGCCCTGGACTAAGCACTAAGAATATTATTCAGAAGCAGGTGGGCACAGACTTACTTTCCAGATTGGGAAAAGTGGGAGGTAAATAAGAAGGTCCAAGAAACTGTGAAAGAGGTGACCATAAAAGTATGTACAGGTTATAGTCCTAGCATGAAGAAGGAAACAGTTCTCTTCAACTGGGGTTGGAAGGGAAAAATTGTGCAAGTTCCATAAGGAGGTAGTTACAAGCTATTGGCCTGGTAAGTGCCAGGCAAAGAATATTCCTGTCAGAACAACACACATGAAGATGTTTCCAGGAAATCTCAAGAGTACAGGATTGTGGGGAAGTGTCTACCAAGGGACAGAACTAGAATCCCAAGAAGTATATAGATGATGAAGCACCTTTCGTGTTGTACCAAGAAATTTTGACCTCAGAATCACTGGGAACTTAGATGGAATATTTTAATAATTTATGAGCTATGATTTTATTCCTATCATTTGGAGAATTGATTAGTTGAAGGCACCAATTCTTAGACCTGTACCTGTCCTGGTACACCAGGTGAAAAATTATGGTGGCCTTCACTGGGCAGCCCTAGAGAATTTCAGAAACCAGAGTGAACAGATACAGAATATGTTAAGAACTGAGGATCAAGGAAGGGAGGGGGAAAAGAAAGAAAGTGGACAACTGATACCAAAACAGAAAGGAGAAATAAATTCTAGTGTCATATTCATAATAGGGTGGATATAGTTTACAATTTATTGTGCATTTCAAAATAGCTAAATGAAAGGATTTTGAATATTCACAACACAAATAAGTGTCTGAAAGTGATGGAAATGCTACTTACACACGATTTGATCATCAAACATTGTATACATGCATCAAAATATCACACTATACTCCCTAAATATACACAATTACCATGTATCAATTAAACTTTTTTTAAAGAAAAGAAAAAAATCACAAATCTAAAAATAAAGAATTAGGGACCAACAGAACTTGGTATTTTAGAGTAGTCCAGGTGAAGAAGAGAGAAATAGGAGCAAGGTGGCATCCTGGGGCTGTGTGTGTGGCGGAGGTGTGGAGAAAGGAAGGGGACATTTTTGTAGTATTTTGCTGAGAGAGGTAATATAGAAAAAGGGTATGAATGGAGAGGAGGTAGAGGAGCTAGATAAAATTGGAGTGGAACAAGTTCCAAAATCCTCATCATCCCCATGTTCTACATTCCCGAATCCCTCATTTTCTGTGTAAGGAACACTTGATAAAGATGTCACCATAGCTAAGGAGTTGGGGCAGGGACCGCTCCAGTTTTCACTCTCCTGCTCCAGGTTGGATAACATTCTGTGCGCTTATTACTCCAATTCCAGATTCTCTCAGCTTGCTCTCTCAGCCAGCAGTCCTCACCACAAGGGACTTGCCTGAAAATACGCTCTTCGTAATTTACAGCAATAGATCCCGGATGTATCATCAAGAGGATCCCAGTAAGAAAGAGTACACAATACCAAACTCTAAAATAAATCAAATCTCATGATGGGAAAGTGTAAGTGCTAGAGATCCATCAGACTGTGAAACTCTGGTGTGCACTCTGGGGTCAGTCATCATCTCCAGAGACAGCGTGTCTCATACAACCCGGAAGAACGGCTGAGCTAGACAATGACGTTAAGAAAAGCTGGGGAGTGGCCCTGGGACCCTGCAGGGTGGGGACTCCAAAGTCACCACACTTGGTAAGTGGAGAGATCACTCAGTAAGGAGCAAAGAAATAGGATCTCACGACATGTAGATAAAAGACAGACCCTCATGTTGCTCAAGCTTGGAGATCAAAAGAAAATAAGCAGAGAAGTAAATATCAAGGAGACCCCCAAAACCTTCCCTGCTGTAGAAATTCTTTTTTTGTGTGTGGTAAAAGTTAAACATTTCCCATGTCTTGAGAAAAAATGCATTCTGAAATTTTATCTTAACGCCTGCAGAGTCATGGTTATTTCTTTTAATATACAGTTTGGAATTTTACTCAGCCATAATGAAGAATAAAGTTATGTCATTTGCAGGAAAATAGATGAAACTGGAGAATATTATGCCAAGTGAAATCAGCCAGCCTCAGAAAGCCAAAGGGCTTATATTTTCTCTCCCATGCGGAAGCTAGAGAGAAAATAGGAAAGAAAAGGGACTTCAGATAAATGAGGAAAGAGACCAGTAGCCTAATGGAAGGGGATTGGTGGAGGGAGGAGGAGAGGAAAAGGAGAATTGAAGAAGGAAACAGCTCATACATGGTCATATGTTATGTCTGTATATGAAGACATCACTGCGGATCTCACTAACATGTACAGGGAGGGGGAGGGGAGCGGGGTGGAATGCAGGAGGAAATATACCAAGTGTGCATGAACGAATGGGTCACACTGAATCTCACTGTGATATATAATTACAACGCACCAATAAAGTATAAAACGCACACATTCATATTTTTTTAAAATTGTTCCAGCAGGGGTCTCTCTCTGCACATGGTACAAAAATACCTAACAGTTGCAGTACGATGTTTTCATTTTATTTACCCATCTTACAATGTAAATGGATGTAATTGGAAAATATGTCAAAACTCTTTTCTTAGGTAATTAGAAGCCACTGAAAAGGCACAGGTGATGTTGCATGTCATGATCTGGGTGATGATTAAGCAGGGATGTTCACTGTGTAATTCATCCAGTAACACGTTTATTATTTATGCATTTGTATTTTTTACATTATGCTTCAAAAAGTTTACTTTAAACATATAACCTTGAAATTGACTCCTATTCATGTTTCTTTGTTAGATTTCTCATGTACCTAGGACATTGGTTATTTTGGCTATTTTATTTATGTATTTCATTGAATTTTTAAATGCTTTTATTGGTGCATTATAGTCTCACATCATAATGTCAATCATGTTGACAGTGACATACATGCACACAGTATTTGGTGCCCCCCCAGGCTCCCTCCCCATCTCCCCCTTCCCCATACAGAGTACTGAGACTGACAGTGGTATTTTCACATGTGTACATATTTCATTGAATTTTATACATATTTTACAAATAATGATGTTTGGGCTGTGTATATTGGTGGGGAAATAAGAAAAGTAAAAGATAGGTGCAATATTCAAGAGAAAAATTAATCTTATTTGAGAGTGAAGATTATCTAGTAAAAAGCTCTGCACTGCTTTTTAATTCATAAACTTTTGGAAAGACCACACTGTCACTGTTGGTATCCGAGCTTGTGGGATAGATCCCAAAGTTCAGACGGACAAAGGTCCTGTGATGTAATATGCTGCCTGCTCTGTACTTTTGGAGGGAGTAGGTTAGTAGGGTGTCTGGTCACTGAATGCTCTGGCCTTCCAAGAGGAAGAAGTTCACACATTCTTGCTATCAATCAGTTGACTTATTCTCAGAAGACGGAATGGTCATGAGGCTGAGACAGGAGGATCACAGGTTCCAGGACAGCTTCAGCAAGTAGTCTCTCGTCCACCTAGCAAGACCTTGTTTCAAAATAAAAACAAAAAAATAGGACCGGGGGTGGGGGCAGTGTGTAACTTAGAGGTAGAATGCCCCTGGGTTCAATCCCCAGTATCACAAAAAAAGAGGGGGGGATGGACACAAACAACCCCTTATCATGTTAGCAAATGACACCTAAAACATAATACTTGAGAGAATTAGAGAAATGCCTGTCATTTTTTAAATCCTGTAAAAATTCCTGGGGCCTTATTTCTGCAAGTCACCCAGGACACTGGCTTTACTTCTATCCTTTAATCTCAAGCTTTTGATACTTTTAATTTTCCTTTTGCTTTATTTCTTTATAACTGCATCTATCATGTCCTTGTTGCCTGTCTCTATTTTCATTCTTTCTTTAATTCCTGGTGTCTGAAAATAATTTTTTAATTCTAGGAAAAAAGTGTCACTATTTTAGTGGCACCTTTAAATTACATATATATAATTTTATATATCTTTCCCTTCACAAAGATTAATACTGGATCATTAAAAAACTCAATTGTGATTGACTGACAGGAAGACATAGAAAATATTCAGTGAAAATGAATATAATTCTAGATGATATTGCCACTTATTCTTTAGTAGTATGAGTGTGATTGCTTTAATTCTCTCATGGAAAAAACAATCCATTAAAGTCCTTTAGTGAAGGAAGTACGTATTTGTAATAGACCAAGTGACAATGTGCCCTTGTCTGAAGCCATCACAATTCCCCATACAGGAAGTCCCACATTCAAATGTGGTGCCTCAGGACACCAAAGATTACAAGAATGCCTAGTCAGCAGGATGCTATGCCAAAAGCACTCCACAAATTGGTTTAACCTTCCTTACGAACTTGTGGCCTCGTTCTCAATATTTCTTCAATATTAATATTAGCACACTGGATAGTTCCAAGATAGACCTCAGTGTCCTATATTTATCTAACTCTGGGTTATTAAAATCAACATATGTATTATACGACCTTCTCGTGTGAGCATGTTTTTCTCGGTTAATATTTATGTGTTCCTTCCTGCTTCCCTCTTCCCTATGCACGCCACGTCTCTGCCTTCTGTTCTGCCCATTGTTGCCTTTCTCTCTTGTTTGTTCAGCGTCTCTGTCATCATTTCTCTTTGCTCTGGCCCTTGCTCCAGCCTCATGTTCACTTCAGCCTCCGCCTTTTTCCCCCTTGTAAACCTCTTTGATTCCAGTTGACAGTCTAAGTTTCCTTCTACTTTCCAGAGGTTTCTGTTGCCATAGCGATATTTGATGATTACCCTGACCGTGATTACTTCCAGTGGCACTCTGGTTGCTATAACAATGCCAGTTAGCAGAGAATTCTGCAGAAACTTGTGAGAAAGATGCTAGTTCACACCTTTCTGTGGGACAGCATGCCAGGAAATGTTTCTTCTTTAATAGCTTGTTCATAGCACTAAAATGTGAGTCCATTCTTCTGGGACTATAAAACTAAGATACTAATGTTTACTTTTCACACCCTGAAAAAGTCCTCCCCCGTCCTTTGGTTGGCCTCCCTTCTACTCTTTCGATTTTTTTAATATTAAAAATATACCTGCTGTGGAATGAACAGTTAGTTGAAGAGCTAACCCCCATGAAGCTGTTTTTGGAGATGGGGCTTTAAAAAATATACTTTTATTGGTGCATTGTAGTTATCCATCATAGTGAGATTCCAAGTGATACATCTGAACCTGCACACCGCGCTTGGAGTATATGCTTTGCATCCCACCACGCTCCCCACTCCTTCCTCTGTACATGTTACTGAGATTGGGAGTGACGCCTTCACACATACACATAACATTATTTGAAGCCTTCTCTCCTCGAGCCTCATTTCCTCCCTCTTCATCTCCCTCTCCCAATCTCCTTCCACTATTCTACTTATGTCTGTTCTTATTACCATGAAGTCCCTTTTATTTCCTATTTTCCCTCTAGCTTCCACATATGAGGGAAAACATACAACCCTTGACTCTCTGAGGCTGGCTGACTTCACTTAGCATAATGTTCTCTATTTCCATCCATTTTTTTCTACCAATGATATAATTTTATTCTTCTTTATGGCTGAGCAAAATTCCATTGTGTATATATACTACATTTTCTTCATCCATTCTATACACATGGGTATGCATGTACCACTATAGTATTCTGACTTTAATTCTTTTGGAAAGATATCAAAAAGCAGTATAGCTGGGTCTTATGATGGTTCCATTCCTAGTCTTTTGAGGAGCCTCCATACTGTTCTTCATAGTGTTTGTACTAATTTATAATCTTGCCAACAGTGTATAAGAGTTGGAGATGAGCTGGGCAGGGTGGCACACGCCTAGTAATCCCAGTACTTGGGAAGCTGAGACAGGAGGATCGAAGGTTCAAGGCCAGCCTCAGCAACCTAGTGAGACCCTGTCTCAAAATAAAAAAATCAAAAGGGCTGGGAGTGTAGCTCGGAGGTAGAATGCCCCTAGGTTCAATCCCCATTTCCCCCCCAAAATAAAATAAGTTGAAGATGGAGCTTTTAAAAGATAATTAAGATTAAATGAGCTCATGCAAGTGGGGTCCTAATCCCATTAGGATTGGTGTCCTTTTAAGAAATAGACATAGCAAAAAGGCAACCACCTCACAGCCAGAAAAGATTCATCACAGGAATCAAATCAGGCCACCTTCATCTTGGATTTCCCAACCTCGGGAACGGTGAGAAAATTGGTTTACACTGTTAAAGCCACTTAGGTTACGATATTCACATGGCAGCCCCAGCTGATGAATATAACATGCATGTTATTTGACATTCATAGGTCCTGTTGCTTTTGATTTTAGAGACACCATTTTCTGGAAATATAACCACATGAGACTATCATAGAATACTACAATGTGCATTGTCAGTACTTTACATTTCAATATTAGATGAACCAGAGGTTTGGGAAATGGCTACTTATTGCATTTTGTTATCCTCTTTTTGTTGTTAATAGCTTTCTTCATCTCAAGAAAATATAAAGAAATGTGAAATTATGTTCATCTTTATAGCTACTGTAACCAACTCATGAAAAGTTGAACAAAATATTTCTATCATTCTGTTGCAATTGTGTCCCCATTCTAGATTGTAAAGTTAGGCAGTTTACACACCACATTGCAAATTGGTCTTCCCATTTGCACAAATTCATGGAGAAGACAGGAACAGCTGCAGCATCAAAACTTGCTCAGGACTAATGTCAAAAGAGCTTTCTAGTGACACATGGTCTATTCCACAAAATGTCAGATGAAGGTCAATAACTGACCATGCACAACTAGAAAGGAAGAAGAAAAACTTGACGCATCTCAGTGTGTTAAGTGAAAGACATCAAAACATGGAATTTTGCTAATGAAGAATTTATAGATCAACTCATTCATTGGCTCCTGCATTTGCTTCCATCAAAGGTGTCAATCAAGATAACATTAATTTATTTGAGCAGATTTGAGAAGCCATTGTGTGTCAGAAAACAGTGTCAATTTGCTATATTTCTGTGCATAATTTTCCTGAAAATCAAAACATGTAAATATCCTGAGATCATTTGAGGATTCCTTAGGAATTTCAAGAAAAATGAAGATACTGCTTATAGATTGATATGAAAAGTAGTTTCTAGTTATTGTAAATGTTTTAATTGTGCTACAAAATCAGTTAAATTTTCTTATTATCATGATATATCAAGTGCTTCTGTGCTATTAGTATCGTTAATGATAATAATTATAACTTCCTATTATGTGCCTGGCACTGTCTTAAGGAATTCACATCTCTTATCTCTAATGCTCATTATAAACTTGAAATATCAACTAGTGGATGGAGAAACTGAGGTTCTGAGATACAAGGTAACATCACTGAACAATTGCTACAAGTGCACCTAACCCTCCATTTGACTTGTGGTTTATTTCCCATAGTATCGCAACATTAACACTGCCCTCCCTTAATGAACCAGGTAGAATATGATTTGAAAAAAGCAAATGAGATTTCTAAAAACTTAATTGGTTTCAGACTGGGTTTAAATATTTAAGAAAATTTCCAACCTGGAAATGCAGAAACTTTGATCTCCAAACCACCGCAGGTTTGCGTGGCTAAGAAGTTGGAAGGGTGTGCGTGTGTATATACACAGAGCAAATGAACAAATTAGCCAGACGAGGGGAAGGAGGGGAAGACTGACACAAGAGGAACCAGGCCTGTGGCTGGGTTTTATAACTTCATTAGTTGTTTTATGAGTAACAGATTAGAAAATATTACAATGTATAACTACAACCAATTTTAGGGCATCTACATCTTACCAATTGATATATAATAGAAATAAATTGCCTTCTAAGTGTTATGATTTTGCATACACTTTGGTCCCTTGGAATCCCAAAGTATAAATGATTCTGGCTAATTCCTGGGGCTTCTCACACCAAACCTTTCATGTTTCTTAAGGGGGAAAATCCCATCAATAAAATGTTCTTCAAAGAACTACCTTCTCTTTGAAAATGCTCATAACATCCTGAGCTTCTCCACAGAAATATGATGATTCTCCTATTTCTAAGATCTTACCCCCCACGGAAAGGATAGGAGATACTGGAAATTTAGGGATAATGTGGAGGAGAGCCAAGCTAACCCAGCGGGCAATGAACAAAGGCTTGTGGGCCTCTGGGCTACTCAACACCTGGCCACACTGTGACCTTTCTGCTCTCAGTTACTGTCATGAGCCAAGGCAGTGGGTGGGAGGAGTGACAGCTTCCCTACTGCTTAAGTCTTGGGTCATCTGAAGCACATTGTTCCGGTTTGGAATATAAGACCACTCGGTATAAGAAGACCATGGCCCTCCTTGCATGATCCCTAGAAATAAGCAAATTGGCAAGTGGTGTAGGTATAGTATAGTAAGAAAGGGCAGGTTGAAGAATCAAGAGACCTGTCTTCTTATTCCAGATTTCTTACTATCAGAATAATTTTAGGCCAATTAGCTAATGTTTATAGGTTTCAGTTCCTTCTAAAAATTTAGCGGTATTTCAGATGTAACTTAATAGCATCTTCATAATTAATATTAGGGCTGATAAACTGAGGGCTAACCTGTCTGTGTTTCTGGTTTTCAGACAAGGATGATATACAGTTATCCACTGGGGACAGGATATTCTAAACATTCAAAGAAGAAAAGACAATGGACTGGATAAAATAGCTTTGGATGTTTTTAGACAGTGGAAGATCTTGCTTATTAACTTATTTACACCTCCTTTCTGTACAAAGTATTTAAGGCAACTTAGATAACACACAGATTAAAATAATTTGATGAAGTGATTGGGCTGAAGGGAAAATGTGCTAGTTGAAGACTAGCACATTAATATAAACAGGTGGGAAATTTGGCTCTGACCCTCTGGGTGGCTGAATTAAAGAGGAAAAGATGATCAGCTACAAAATTTAGTGTGTCTCTATCTTACGTGTGGTAATGGTGGTTGCAGGGTAGGTGGACATGGTGTGATTTACTCAAGAGAGCTGCTCCTAGGACTCAGGTGAGAGAGAGATTTTCCATGGTTTCTTTATTTCTTATGATTACCTTCCTTCCTTTTCTGTTTTCTTTTTGATACTAGGAATTAAACCCAGGGATGTTCTACTTCTGAGATACACCCCCAGCCCTATTTTATTTTATTTTGCAAATTTTGAAACAGGGTCCCACCTACATTGCTGAGAGTCTCGCTAAGTTGATGAGGCTGGCCTCGAACCTGCAATCCTCCTATCTCAGCCTCCTAGGTACTGGGATTACAGGAGTGTGCCACCACACCCAGCCCATGGTTTCTTTAAAAGGAGGAATATGTGATGTGCAATAGTGGTTTTCAACCAGGATATGCAACAGAAGAGACCCTTGTCAGCATACAGAATTCTATATTAACACAGAATACCATAGTCTTGAGCCCCAGTCCCGGGGCTTTGATTCAACAAGTCAGTATCTGTGCATTTGACCAGAGCTTCAGGTGCTTTTGATGTGGTCAAGTTTGTAGACATGCTCTGGGGAGCCACTCCTACAATAAAGATGCTGTTGAGTTTCAAGAGCTATTTTTTTTCAGTGCATTCTTCAATAGAAGCAAATAGCATAATGACAAAGCACAATTATGGTAATTTTATGTAGACCAAAAGAATATAATTCAGAGCTCTCTGAGGTTCACACTTTATCCTATGCTAAAATTTAAGACATAAAGAGGGAGTCAAAATGAGGTGACTCCCCACTGTGAGTTTAGCCGTAGCGCCTGCAAAGTGAAGAGAGGCGGGTGGCAGACACCTGGACTATTACACTGACCAGTAGACAGGTTCTGGAGACCGGCCCAAACTGTTTCTTCCTTTGGTTCAGATTATTACAATCCTTACAGAGCTCACAGAGGGACTGAGCGTTCAGGGCTGGTTTCTTGACAATTACTTCTCTGTGATTCCTTAACAACTTGAAGGAAATGTTTTAACCTGTCAAGGTATTTCCATGTGATGTGGTCCTTCATCTGTGGCTGGAGATTGTCCAGGTCCTCCCCTGCCATGATTCTTCATCATTCATTCATTCTCTCTCTCTCTCTCTCTGTCTCTCTCTCTCTCTCTCTCTGTGTGTCTCTGTCTCTCTCTCTCTCTGTCTCTCTCTGTCTCTCTGTCTCT
Organism: Glis glis; assembly: GCA_004027185.1. Lineage (NCBI taxonomy): Eukaryota > Metazoa > Chordata > Mammalia > Rodentia > Gliridae > Glis > Glis glis. The sequence goes on from PVJS01025362.1 coordinate 15,854, forward strand.
CTGTCTCTCTCTGTCCCTCCCTCTCTCTCTCTCTCTCTCTCTCCCCCCCATCTCTCTCCCTATCTCTCTCTCTCTCTCCCTTTCTGCCATGACTTGGTCATTGGTCATTTCCACCCTTGGTTTGCCTCACCTTCCTTTTTTTAAAAAAAAAAATTTAGGTATAATTTACATGGTATGAAGTTCAACTGTTCAGAGCATATGTTTCTATGGCTTTAAATATATTCAGACTTGCACAACCAGCACCATAACCATTTTCAGAATAGTTTCATTATTCTCCCTCTCAAATCCCACATATTCCTTAGCTATCACAATTAGTTAAGCACCTCTTCTTTCCAACCCTGGAAAACACTAATTTATTTCCTGCCCCTATGAGTCTGCCTATTCTGGACATTGACTGTAAATGGAATCATATAATAGAGGCTTTTCTTTTATGGAGTTTCCCCCTCCCACCTCTGGGTCAGTGGCAGGCCATTCTTAATGTAGACAGGGCTCAGGATGGGAAGAGCTTCTAATCCTACTGTAGGCGATCACCTAACACACCTTCTGGTTAAGATCTTTCTGGCAGCTCTCAGTTTGCTTTACTAAAAGGCCTTGACTATTATCCTCAGCTCAGAAAGTAACTGGGCTCAGGGAAGATAGTGCAGGCACAGGAAGAAAACTAGAACCTTCATGCCACTGAAATGGTTTTGTAATTAATAAACTTCATTTTTAATATACTTTTACTGGGGCATTATACTCACACATCATAATGAAGTTCAGAGTGAGGGGGACATACACGCACACAGTACTTGGTGAGCTTCGCCCTGGCTCCCACCCAACACCCTCCCTTTCCCTGTACAGGATATTGAGATGGGCATTGCTAACTTTGTGTATGTACATAGCACCAATTAAAGTGTTTTTAAAGCTGCTTTAAGTTTAAAGAAAAATTAAGCAGAAGATACAAATGTTCCTACACATGCACAACCTCCCTACTACTGATAATCTGCACCACAGTGGTACATTTGTACAATCAATTAACCTGTTTTGACACATCATTATCAGCAAAATCCATAGTTTAAATTAGGGTTCACTCTTGGTGTTATGCATGCTATCGATTTTGACAAATGTGTAGTGGCGTATATCCACCACCATGGAATCACACAGTAGTGGAAAGAATAGCTTCACGGCTCTTCCTCAGAGGAGAAGGTTTTAGTTTCAATGAAGTCCAGATGAACAATTATTTCTTTCATGGCTCACGCATAAGGTGTTTTTGTCTAAAAACTCAATGCCATACCCAAGGTCACCTAGGTTTCTCCTATGTTATCTTCTAGGAGATTGGTAGTTACACATTTTACATATGGTCCTATGATCAATTTTGAGTTAGTTTTTATGAAGAGTATGAGGTACGTATCTAGATTTTTTTTTCTGCATGTGGACATCCTGTTGCTTTAGCACCATTTGTTGAAAAGACTGTCTTTGCTCCATTGCACTGCTTTTACCTCTTTGTCAAAGATCAAGCAATGAAATTTATTTATTTATTTATTTATTTATTTATTTATTTATTTATTTATTGCAATAGTAGGGATTGAACCCAGGGGCATTCTACCTCTAAGCTACACCTCCAGCCCTATTTTTTATTCTTTATTTTGAAATAGGGTCTCATTGAGTTGCAGAGGGGCTCATTAAGTAGCTGAGGCTGGCTGAAAACCTACGATCCATCTATCTCAGCCTCCCAAGAACTAGGATTACAAGCGTGCACCACCATGCCCGGCTCAATGAAATTTATGTGGATCAATTTCTAGGCTCTCTATTCTTTTCTGCTGATACATTTATCTATGCTTTCACCAATACTGCATGAATTTGACTACTATAATTTTGTAGTAAATCTTGAAGTCAGGTAGTGTCAATCCTCTAAGTTTGTTCTTCTCCTTCAATATTGAGTTGGCTTTCTGGTGCTTTTGTTTCTCCATAAAAAACTTTAAAATTAGTTTGCCAATAACCACAAGATACCTTATTGGGATTTTTATAGGGATTGCATTGAATCTACACATCAAGTTAGAAAGAACTAAATCTTGACAATATTGCATTTTCCTATCCATGAACATGGAATAGCTCTCTATTTAATTTCTCATTGAATTCTTTTATCAGAGTTTTGTGGGTTTCCTCATATAGATCTTTAATTGTTTTGTTAGATTTTTATCTAAGTATTTCCTTTTTGTAGTGCTAATGTAAATGGTAATGTATTCTCCATTTAAAATTCTACTTGTTCTTTGCTGATATATAAGAAAGCAATTGAATTTTGTATATGTCACCCTTGTATCCTACAACCTTGCTATAATTGGGTATTAGTTCCAGGAGGCTTTTTTTTTATTGATCCTGTCAGATTTCAAATTAGCATGTCACCTGCAAACAAAGACAGTTTCATCTCTTCCTTCCCAATCTGAATATAATTTATTCTCTTTTTTTGTCTTATTGAGTTAACTAGGACTCCCAGTATGATATTAAAAAGTGGTGATGAGAAGAAATATTCTTGTTTTGATCCTGCTTTTAGCAGGGAATCTCCAAGTTTCTCACCATTAAGTATGATACTAGATGTAGGGTTTTTGTAGATGTCCTTTATTATGTTGAGAAAGTTCCTCTCTATCTAATTTATTCAAAGTTTTTTTTGTCATGAATGGATGTGGATTTTGTCAAATGCTTTTTCTTCATCTATTGATATGATCATATGATTTCTCTTCTTTAGCCTGTTTATGTGATGAATTATATTCATTGATTTCTGAATGTTGAACCAACCTTGCATCACTAAAGAGGGGGACTCACTTGATTGTCATATATAATTCTGTATATTCATTGTCGGATTCAAGTTACTAGTATTTTGTTGAGGATTTCTGCACCTATGTCCATGGTCTGTAGTTTAAATATATTGGTCTGTAGTTTACTTCTAATGAATTCACTTGGTTTTGGTATTAGAGTAATCCTGGCCTCTTATAATAATTTGGGACAAATTTCTATGTTCTGAAAGATACTGTAGAGAATTCATAAGATTTTTTTTCCTTAAATGTTTTTGTAAAATTCACTGTTGAAACATCTGGGCCAGATGCTTTCTGTTTTTGAAGGTTACTAGTTATTGATTTAATTTCTTTAACAGGTATGGGTCTATTCAGAATGTCTGTTTCTTCTTGTGTATTTTGGTAGATTGTGTCTTTAAAAAATTGGTCCATCTCACCTAAGTTATCAAATGTATTGTTACATAGTTGTTCCTAAAATCATTTTATTATCTTTTTAATGCTCAATGGAGCTATAGTGATGTCTCTTCTCTCATTTCTAATTTTAGCGATTTATCTACTCTTTCTTTTTCTGAGCCTGACTAGAGGCTTATTGATTTTATTGATCTTTTCGATGAACCAGCTTTCGGTTTTGCTGATGTTCTCCAGTGATGCCTTCTTTTCACTTTCATTGATTTCTGCTCTAGTATTTGTCACTTCTTTTATTCTTATTATTTTGAATTCAATTTGCTCTTCTTTTTTCTAGTTTACTAATGTGGAAACTTAGATGACTGATTCTAGATTTTTTTAATTGGTGCATTGTAATCATACATCTTGCTGCAGTTCAGGGTGATAGAGGCATACATGCACACAGCACTCGTTGACCCCTCCCCCAGTTCCCACTCCATTCCCTCTCCCTCCCCACCTTCCAGTGCTCAGCACAGTGATTGGCTTTGATAAGTATGTGTATATATATCATGTCCATTGAGGTGTTTCCCTCTTCAAGTCTCCCTCCCCCCTCCCATCTCCCTCAATTAGGTCCCCTCCTTCATTCCAATAAGGTTTTCTTCTTTTCTAATTATATGCATTTCATGCCATATATTTTCTTGTAACAACTACTTTCCTTGCACCCCACAAATTTTGAAAGGTTGTGTTGTCATTTAGTTCAAAGCATTTTAATATTTCACTTGAGATTTCTTCTTTGACCCATGTGTTATTTAGAAGTGTGTTGTTTACCCTACAATATTTGGGGACTATTTCAGATATTGTTCTGTTATTCCTTTTTAGTTTAATTCCACTGTGGTCTGAAAGCAGACATCATATGAGTTCTATTCTTTTAAATTCATTAAGGTGTGTTTTATGGCCCAGAATGTGGTCTGTCTTGGTGAATGTTCCGTGTGAGCTTCAGAAGAGTGTGTAATCTGCTTTTGTTGGATGAAGTAGCCTAAAAATGTCAATTATTTCCAGTTGACTAATGGTGCTGTTGAGTTCAACTCTGTCCTTAATGATTTTCTGCCTACTGGATCTGTCCATTTCTTAGAGAGGGGTGTTGAAGTCTCCAATTATAACAGTGAATTCATCTATTTCTCCTTGCAGTTACATTGGTTTTTGCCTCATGCATTTTGATGCTCAGTTGTTAAGTCATGCACATTAAAGATTGTCATGTCTTCTTAGAGTATTGAGCCCTTTATCAATATGGACTGCTCCTGTTATCTCTAGAAGTTTTCCTTGTTCACATCAGCTCTGTCTCAAATTAATATATCTATTCCCACTTCTTTTGTTAGCATGGTATATTTTTCTCCATCTCTTTTCTTTTAAATTTAAAGTGGGCTTCTTGTAGACTACACATAGTTGAGTCTATGTTTTCATCCACACTGACAATCTGTCTTTTTATTGATATATTGAGACCATTAATATTTAAATGATCATTGATACAGATAAATATCTACCATATTTTTTACCATCTTCTCTTAGTTTCCCTTGCTCCTTGTTCCTACTTTTGTCTCCCACAATTATCTGTCTTATTGTTTTTATTAAGCATTTTATATGATTCCATTTTTCTCCTTTCTTAGCATATTAATTATATCTTTTATAAAACTTATTTTAAGCCGGGTGTGGTGGCACACGCTTGTAATCCCAGTACTTGGGAGGCTGAGACAGGAAGATTGCAAATTCGAAGCCAGCCTCAACAATTTAGTGAGGCCCTCCACAACTTAGTGAGACCCTGTTTCCAAATGATAAAAATAAAAAAGGCTGGGGATGTAGCTCAGAGGTAGACTGCCCCTGGGTTCAATCCCCAGTAACCCCCCCCCCAAAAGCCCTTATTTTAGTGATTATTTTGTAGTTTGTAATATACACTTAGAATTAATCCAAGTCCACTTTTGAATAACATTACAATGTTTCACAACTAGTTTAAGTACCTTATAATTACAAAACAGTCCTAATGCCTCCCTCTTTTTCTTTTATCATTGCTGCCATCCATTTCACTTATTCAGAAGCACACACAGCTGAATATAGTATTGCTGTTATTATTTTGAATAAAAAGTTTATCCATTAGACAACTTAAGAATATGAAAAATAAAAATTTTCATTTTATCTTTACTTGTTCATGCTCCACAGTGCTCTTCTTTTCTTTAGGTAGATTCAAGTTCTGACCTATATTATCTTCCTTCTCTCTGAAGAACTTGCTTTAATATTTCTTGCAAGGCAGGTTTACTTGCAAGAAATTCCTTCAACTTTTGTTTGAGAAAGTCTTTATTTCTTCTTCAAGTTTGAGGGCCAATTTCACAGGTACAGATTGTAGGTTGGTGTTTTTATTCCTTTAAGACTTTGATTATTTCACTCTTTGATTATTTCACAATCCATTCTCTATTTTGCTTGCATGGTTTCTGAGGAAATGTCCAATATAATTCTTACCTTCTTTCCTCTAGAGGGAAGGTATTATTTTCCATTGGCTTCTTTCAGAGTTTTTCTTTAGGTTTGATTTTCTAAAATTTGAATATGATATGCTGCTATAGTTTGGATCTAGAATGTCCCCCAAAACCCATGTGTTCAAGGTTTGCACCCCAGCTTGGTGCTCTTGGGAGGCAGTAGAAACTTTAAGAGGTGGGGCCTAATAGGAGGTCTTTAGGTCATTGTGAGCATGCCCTGAGAGGGGTTGTGGGACGCTGGTCTCTTCCTCTCGCTCTTCACTTCCTGGCCACTGTGAGATGAACAGGCTTCCTCTGCCACAAGGTTCTTGCCATATGTACTGCTTCACCAGAGGCCCAAAAGCACCAGGGTCAACTGAACATGGACTAAATCTCCAAAAGTGTGAAAAAAATGAACTTTTCTTCTTTTTATGTTATCTTGGGTATTTTGTTATAGTAATGGAAAGGTGACTAGCACATATGCCTAAGAATAGGTTTTTGTTCTGTTTTATTTTACTTTTATATTTTATTTTTTTCCAGTACTGGGGATTGAACCCACGGGCATTCTACCTCTGAGCTACACCCCCAGCCCTATTTTTTATTCTTTATTTTGAAACAGGGTCTCACTAAGTTGGGGGGCCTCACTAAGTAGCTGAGGCTGGCCGCGAACCCGGATCCTCCTGTCTCAGCCTCCCAAGTACTGGGATTACAAGTGTGCGCCACCACACCCGGCTGCTTTTCTGTTTTATTTATCTTCCTTGATATTCTCTGAGTTTCTTGGAACTGTGGTCTGTTGTCTGACATTAATTTGGGGGAAATTCTCAGTCACTATTATTTTAAAATATTGCTTCTGTTCCTCTCTCTGTTTCTTCTCCTTGAATTCTCACTACACATATATTACACCTTTTGTGGTCCCACATTTCTTGTATATTCTGTTTTCTTTTTTATATTTTCCTAGCCTTTTTTATTTTTCAGTTATGGAAGTTTCTATCGTCACATCCTCAAGTTCAGACATACTTTCCTCAGTCACATCCAGTCTGCTAACTAGCTCATCAAAGGCATTCTTCATTTTTGTCATTTCTGTTAGTATTTTTATTCTCTAGCATTTCATTTTAATTCTTTCTTAGAATTTCCATATCCCTGTTTATATTATCCATCTGTTCTTGTATGTTTTCTGCTTTACCCATTAAATCCCTTAGTATATTAATCATAGGTATTTAAAAAATTTCTAGTCCACACAAAGAACTGATAAATGTTCATGGTAATGGATATATTAATGACCTCCATCTAAGCATTACACATTGCATTCATGTTTTGAAATGTCACACTATACCCCATAAGCGTGTATCCTTATTATGTGCCAATTAAAATTATTTTTTAAATTCCTGATCAAATAATTATAAATATTCTTGCCTATCTGACTATGGTCCTGATGCTCGCTCAGGACCATTAACTGTGGTATGTTGTCATTATTGTTGCTGTTCTGTGGCTTGGTTTAGTTTTTTCCCATTTTATATGGGATGAGATGACCAGAGGGGACAGGAATTTCATATTTCTCTCCCCACAGAGAGGTTATGTTCTGATAAAACCCCATTGGTTTAAGGCTCTGGTAAAATCATTTCCCTTAAGGGCAGAACTTGTCAAGAACGGAGTACTCTGATATATTTCAAAATTATTCATTTTCCCCTTTCTGCCCAAACATGAGGGCATTTTTCTTCAACATTTCCTATAAGAACATGGTTGAGCTTCTGGAAATAAAACCTTAGAAAAGTATAGAGTCCCTGGTGACCAGGTGCCCTGGGGTTCTTCACTCCCAGACTCATCCACGCCAAGCCTCCAGCATTTTTTCAGTTAGGGGCTAGGTTTTCCTCCACCAGAACTCATTCTTGGAGATTTCTGCTCATGGAGTTCTGCTAGGTTGTAATTCTCTGTATATGCCTGTCTGTCTCTCCAATTTGGAGAGCTACAGTTTGCCCCCGGAACCTCATTTCTCTGACAGATCCAACAAGAGATGTTGATTTTTCATTTGTTCAGCCTTTTAGTTGTTGTTTGGCTAGCATAGTGACTTCTACGCTCTTCTAAATTTCTAGTTCAAGGAGAACTAGAAACTGGAAGCCCCTGCTAAAATATTTCTTAGAAACACATTTTTATAAGGGCTGAGTCATAAAATTCAAGGTTATCTTACCAGTCTATTACTTTAAAGCCAGTGCCCAGAATTCTAAATACTTATTTATTCAGTATGTATTTAAACCCCCACTAAACTATATTTTGGGGGATCCACAATTGTATTAGTGTTGTGGTTTGGGTTTGGAATGAGTCCCCAAGTGTTCCCATATTGAAAGCTGTCTTCAGTGCAGCAGGGGTTAGAGGTGGTGCATGGCTGGAGGGCGTGAGTCACTGGGAGCATGGCCCTGAGGAGCTATCCCTTGCCACTTCCTGTTACTCACTCTGCTTCCTGCCTGCCCTGAGCAGCTTTCTTCTGCCATGCCCTGCCCCCATGATTCTTCTGTCTTGGATCCGGCCAACCATGGACTGAACTTCTGAAACTATAAGCAAAATAAACCTTTCCTCCTCTGAGTTGCTCTTGTCAGGTATTTTGGTCACAGTGAAGCAAATGCTGACTAAAACAACTATGTACTTACAAGGCATTTAACAAAACCAGATACAATCACCAAGCTCAAAGAGTTAGAGAGAGGCAAGATAGAATGAAAGATATTATTATTTGAAAAAAAGGTTATGCCAAACCTGACCTGACCAAGAACATATATAGAGTGATATAATTCATGCTGTCCTTTTGGGAAGAAATATTACTCCTGATTAACTGTTAAACAATTTTTGTGAATCACTAAAAAATTTTAGAAGCTGGAAATTTATTCTGGGAAATTAAGTGATCTGCTACCCAGATTAAGAGTTCTGTATTCTTTGTGTGTGTGTGTGTGTGTGTGTGTGTGTGGTACTGGAGATGAACTTAGGGGCCTTCTACCTCTGAGCTACATTTTTTATTTTCAAACAGGGTCTCTCTAACTTGCTGAGGCTGGCCTTGAACTTGTAATCCTCCTGTCTCAGCCTCCCAAGTACAAGGATTACAGGCATGTGCCACCATGCCTGGCTAAAAGTTTAGTAATCTTTAAACAAATATTTCCTTTTCAATGTGGTTCAACAATAATAATCTAACCATTAGTTTTAATTAAATTTTAACTTCTTTCCTACCAAGAAAGCACCATTAATTTGGCCTACTCTCTCATAGGCATTTTCCTTGAAACAAGGTTGTAATAAATTTTTGACGCATAAATAAATTGGTTGAAAGGCTTCAAATAAGACAATAGAAATCACTAAGAATTATAACAGAAGTTAGAGGTGGAGGTTACATGAATTTTAGAGGTATGAATGGGTGGGATAATTCCTGGATCTCAATCGCCATGAAAGCAACCTCTCCACAGGCGAAGAATAGGAACAAAAACTTGAAGTAAACAACGAAAAGTCTGAAACGTGATGGAATCAAAGCCAGAAGACAAAACAGAGGGAAGTAAAAAGCTCCGAGCGCCTTACCTAAGGGATGGCGGCGGCGCCATCTTGGTGGGACCGCGCCGGCCGCTCCCGACATCGCGGCTCCACACACCGCCGGCAGAGAAGCCAGAGACCTGCTGTGAGTTCAACTACAGATCAGCAGAGACGAAAGCGAGCAGCGGCTCCTCCACACTCGAGACAACAAACGGCGGCCACAGCGGCTGCGGCGGCGCCATCTTGGCAGGACTTTACCGGCGGCTGCCAGCATTACAGCTCCTACACAAGATCAATGGAGATGCCAGCGACCTGCTATGAACCAGTAACTGCAGAATAGCAGCAGTGACGGCGAGCAGCGACTCGCTCCATGTGCGACACAGACCTGAACTGCTGCGTCGGCAGAAGCGGCAGCGCGGGACGCCATCTTGGTCAGACCGCGCAGACAGCAACCAGCATTGCGGTTTCTGCAGGCCACCAACAAGGAAGCCAGGGAGCTCCTCTAAAACCAGCACTGCAGAGCATCAGTGACAAAAGCGAGCAGCAGCTCGATCCATACTCGGCAGAGTCCCCAGGGCCAGGAGGCCTGACCGGAAACTGCGGCAGCAACTGAGCCCATCCCCCACCCCAGAGATTAAGAGCAGTGCTCAATGAGACCGTAAGTCAATGAGCCGACCCAGGGGGAGAACACCCAGCGCAGCCACAGGGACTCGCGGGGTCTGACACTGTGTGGATTGCCCCGGCGGAGGTGGGATTGGGGTTTGCTGTGGGACGCGGTAGACGTGTGGATAAGCAGACAGTCTCTGGCGACATTTGGGTGGGACAGACTTGCAGCCTGCAGGTCTCAGCACCCTTATAGAGTCCCCAGGGATCGCCACAGGACATACAGCTGTGGTACCTGGGGAAAATTGGACCAAACCAACGCTCTCTGTGGAAAACATGGAGTTCCGTGTTTGCACAAAATTGGGGCAAAGCAACACCTGCTGCTTCTGTAGGCAAAGAGAGACACAAGCCCAGGGTCCCCTGCTGGTGACACCTGCCATAGGTGTAGACAGAGAGAGACATAGGGACAGCCCAAGTGGAGACCGCAGAGACCCACGCTTGCAGTGAGTGGGGTAATAGTGGCACTGGTTACTTGCAGAGGTAGTGAGAGGCACTAGGCAAGGGTCCCAATCACTGAAGGAGACCAAGAATTGGGCCTGCAAATGGACATTATACCAAGCAAGTGAGAATAACCATTCAGTAAAGGCTCTTCACCTTTAAGGCTCACCTAGTAGCAACTATCTACCTCCAGGATAAGAAACTATAAAGGGAAAGGGATTAGACATAGGATACCTACAGAATGAGAGAGAGAGAACTACCAAAAGCAACAAAGGTATAAACATAAGAAACCTGAAATCATGAAAAGGAAGAATAGCAAAGAAACAATGAGCCCCCACAATCCCACAACAACAAAACCCGCCAACTCAGAAGTGCAAAGATTTCCAGAAGGACAATTCAGAACTTCAATAGAGGAAATGATGCAGGATTTCAGAAAAAAATTCAGAGAGAGTCTGAAACAAATGAAGGATCAAATAAACTAAGAATCCGACACCCTGAAGAGGAATAAAAAAGAAGCTCTGAAGGAAGTGAAGGATGCAATAATTGAAATGAAGGCATCAGTACAGACCATCAACAATAGACTAGACCACATGGATAACAGAATCAAACTCTTAGAAGATGACCTCTCCAAAAATGAACACATAGTATATAAATTAGAAAAAACAATTCGACAGCATGAATTGGACATTGCAGAGATCTCAGCCAGTCTTAAAAGAGAAAACACAAGAATAATAGGCATAGAAGAGGGATTAGAAGCTGAAACTAAAGGAATCAATAATCTATTCAGAGAAGTAATATTAGAAAATTTTCCAAACATAGAAAGAGAGGTCGATACACAGGTACAGGAAACATATAGAACCTCCAATAGACAGGATCAGAGAAGAGGGTCACCACACCACATAATAATCAAATTGACTAATGTAGAGGCCAAGGAGAGAATCTTAAAGGCAGTGAGAGTAAAAGAGCAAGTAACATTCAGAGGCAAACCAATAAGAATCACTGTCGACCTTCCAAACCAAGTCATGAAAGCCAGGAAGGCCTGGAGCGACGTATTCCAAATTCTGAAAGAAAACAACTTCCAGCCGAAATTTGTCTACCCAGCAAAGATATCTATCAAATTTGATGGAGAAATAAAAACCTTCCATGACAAACAGAAGCTGAAAGACTTTTTGTCTTCCAAACCAGCACTAGAGAAAATGCTCAAAGAGATTAATTACAAAGAAGAAATAATAAGGAAATGCCAGAACCAGAGAAACAGTGATTTCCATCAAACAAACAACTAGGCAAAGAACAAACACTACCTTAAACAGAAATTAAAACTCAAAATGTTAGGAATGAAAATCCATCTCTCAATAATCACACTGAATATAAATGGCCTCAACTCCCCAATCAAAAGATATAAGGTGGCAAAATGGATTAAAAATCACAATCCATCTATATGCTGCCTGCAAGAAACACACCTTACAAGTAAAGATATGCACAAACTAAAGGTGAAGGAGTGGAGCAAGGTAATCCACGCTAATGGAACTCGAAAACAAGCAGGAGTAGAAATTACGATATCAGACAAATTAGACTTCAACCCTAAACTTATCAGAAGAGACAAAGAAGGTCATTTCTTACTGGTCAAAGGAACAATCCAGCAAGAGGATATAACAATAGCCAACATTTATGCCCCAGACATAGGTGCAACCACTTTCATAAAAGAAACTCTTCACGACATTAAATCACACATAGATCCCAATACAATAATATTGGGAGACTTCAACACACCTCTCACACCACTAGATCGATCTTCAAGACAAAAGGTCAAT